>PVKP010006996.1:0-79584 GCA_004027715.1 Plecturocebus donacophilus
CCCGTCTCTACTAAAGTACAAAAAATTAGCCGGACGTGGTGGTGCGTGCCTGTAGTCCCAGCTACTCGGGAGGCTGAGGCAGGAGAATTGCTTGAAACCGGAAAAACGGAAGTTGCAGTGAGCCGGGATCGCGTCACTGCACTCCAGCCTGGCGATAGAGCGAGACTCCGTCTCAAAAAAAAAAAAAAAAAAAAAAAAAGAAATAGGATATTTTCATAGTCTCAAAGTGACTTCATTATGTATTATTTATCAAGGGGGAAAGAAGTAACTATAGTGAAGAAATACAATGACACTACCTTAAATGACCAAATTTAGTGTCACTAGTAATATATATCATATAGTTTTTGAAATTGTGTACTGAGAAGAGTATATCACCTCTGTGATATTTATCTCCCATATTTCTAAGCTCATTCTAATCATGATTATTTTATTTATATCTCTGTATGTATATATATGACTTAGAGAAGAGTTGCAAATATAGTACAGAATTCCCCTATATCATTTACCTAGAATCCCCTAATGTTAGCATTTACATAATCACCATGCAATCATCAAAATTTCCAATCATATAAATACATGATTATATATATATGTATATAATATATATGATGACACATACACACATTTGTATGTATATGACAAAACCCAAATTGAGGAACTTTTTACAAACTACCTGACAGTTACACTTTAAATGGGTCTAAGTTATAAAATATAAGAAAAGTCTTAGTAGCTATAATAGGTTAGAAGAGAACTATGGCAGGTGAAAGCAATGCTGGATTCTGGATACTGGAACAGAAAAAGAATTAGTGGGAAAACTGGTGAAATCTAAATAAAATCCACAATTTAGTAAATACTATTTGTTATGGTTAATAACCTAAGTAGTATTAGGCAGTTGTGATGATTGATTTTATCAACTTGACAGGGCGAAGGAATGTTCAGATAGCTGGTAAAAACATTTCTGAGTGTGACTTAAGGTTGTTTCTGGAAAAGATTAGCATTTGAATCAGTAGACCAAATAAAGATCCACCATCATCAATGTGGGCAGTCATCTCTCAATTCATTGAAGGTCCAAATAAAACACAAAGGCAGAGAGGAAGGGTGAATCCCGTCTCTTAAGCTGGGATATCCATCTTTTCCTGCCCATAGACAGCTGAACTTGTTCTTATGCCTTCGAACCCTGGGCCCTACACCAGCAGATTCTCAGGCCTACTACCTTGGACTGAGAGTTACACCATTGCGTTCCCTGGTTCTCAGGATTTTGGATTTAGACTGAATCTAAATGCCACTGGCATTTCTGTGTCTCCAGCTTGCAGATGGCATTTTGTAAGACTTCTCAACATCCATAATCAAGTGAGCCAATTCTCATAAGTCTTGTCTACATATCCTATTGGTTCTACTTCTCTGGAGGACCCTTTAGTAATACAGTATTGTACCAACGTCAAATTAAAAATTTTTAGCATTGCATGGTGATTATGTAAAATGCTAACATTAGGGGATTCTGGGAGAAGGATATAGGGGAACTCTGTACTATATTTGCAACTCTTCTCTAAGTCTAAAATATTTAAATATAAAAATCTAATTGCATGTAAAATTGCATGTCAATTATATCTTAAAAGAGCTGTCAAAAATTTTAAAACTTGAAAAGGACTATAAGCTTTCTGGGAAATAACTAGATGAGTTAATATAAGTACAAGGAAACTCAGACCCAATTAGGAGATCAGAAGATTTGGGTAGAGAGTTCTCCAGGTATAAAAGGAGATTTAATGGAATATGGAATGATTGGGAGCTCAGAAAAAAATTCAGAGATGACAGAGACGTAAGACAAGGATAATCCATTTAAACTTCCTGCTAAAACTTCCTCTTTTGTGGAGTACAGGAATCACAGTCTTGGACCTACAGAGTAGGAAGTGTAATTTTAGCACTTTTCTTTGACAGGGAGAAAATGTATGTACTTATCAATTTCCACCTGACTGACCCTTACTGGTAAAATCAGCTTATCTAATGAGAAGTCAAGGGGTTGTGGTTTTTGGAATAAAAAATGTAGGTTTACATATCTTATTTGAATTTGCGTACTTGATTAATTAGAGCAGTGACAAAGCAATATTAGCAGGAGTAGATGAAAGAGTGTGGTGAAGATCATCTTTATTTATCATATTAGGAACTCAGTAGCCAATATATGAAAACCAATTACACAATAAAATTTAGATACAACAAAACTGTTTGGGGAAGAGAAGTTAACCACCTAAAGAACTAGAAAAGATAAAAGTTCAAAAAAAAAGTAATGGAGAATGTGAATTGAATTATTGGGGAAAGGGGAAGTTTAAGACAGAGACCTGTAGTTCTTTCTATGACCTTTCCATGACCTTTAACCACATATTTCCATGTTATTATGTTTTTTGAACTGTTCTGTCAATATAGTTACAACCTATAGAGCCATTAAACCATAACCAAAACAGATGTGTGTGTGTGTGTTCTCTTTTCTTTCATATATATGTATAGGTATATATACACATATATGTATAAATATACATATATACACATATATATGCACATATATGTGAAATGGAATAATATACATTCCATATTATAAATTATCAAATATAAAGCTAATTCACCAGGAATTATTTCTAGCAATAGATTCAGGGATTCAAGTGACAGCTGTATTCAAGTTAATTAAAGAAATGAATTTTCTTCCCCTAAACTGAAAGCAACACATTGGTAGCAGATTTTCTTAAATTGAAATTCACCCATCTCCCATGTCTAGTGCTTAATTGAACACAACTAAGCAAGTTCATATAGTTGAAAGTCCCTTGAAAATCATTTGTTTTATTGAACCCCCTTAAGTTTATAATTGAAAAATAATGCAGATGAATGTTTCTTTTAGAAGTAGATCCTAGTGAATAAATGTTGGGATTATTTGATATCAAAGCTAATAGTATATTAGCTAAGGTAATATGGCTACCAATGATGGAGGATTAAATAGATCTGGATAATTTATTGATTGTGATCCAACATCTGAAGCCCAGCTGCTGCTGTCTCTGA
The DNA here is from genome assembly GCA_004027715.1 of Plecturocebus donacophilus. Classification (NCBI taxonomy): domain Eukaryota; kingdom Metazoa; phylum Chordata; class Mammalia; order Primates; family Pitheciidae; genus Plecturocebus; species Plecturocebus donacophilus. The sequence continues at coordinate 3,043 of PVKP010006996.1, forward strand.
TGTTTATTCAGAGAGACTCCTGCCCAGTTGTCTCAGGTTGGAAACTTTTTTGGCTCTCTCTCAGACTGTCCACTAGATTTCTGGTGCAATCACTGTATTTCCTTGTTCTGAAGATCTCTGCTTGCATGATGAACCTCAGCAGCATCTCTCAGGAATGGTCTGGTAAATCTCCCTCTGGCTTCACTCATTGTAGTGGCCCAGAGACCTTCCCCTTCCACCAGCCTTCCAACTAGAAAGATGAACAGGCAACCATGAGCATGAGTTGGAAGTATTTGTAGATGTATTTGATCCCTTTCCACCATCCACACACTCCTGGCTACACTTTTTCCATTATTTTCTTTCCAAGAGGAGTGATAGCTGGAGCCAGACTTGTTCAAATTCCATCTCCACTGCTTACTAGCTATGTGTCTACAGAGAAGTGTTTGTCCTTTGCAGGGGTTACTTTCTTTATCTGTAGAGTGTGAATAATAATTGTATTTCTTCATAAGTTTCTTGTCATGAGTAAATTAGATTTTACATGTAATGTGTTTGGTTAGTATGGTGTTTGATATACAGCTGGCATTTTATGAATGCTAGTTTTTATTATTTTACATTTCCTTTTTCCTGTCTACTGCCAAAAATACTTAGTAGCGTGTAATGTGAGGGCAATTGACATGCAGATCTAAGAGGAAATATTGACAATATAAGCCTGAAAAATGTGTCCAAAATGAAGCTCTGGGATTAAATAGGTTGCTAGCCTATTTTAAAATTAAAATAGCAAAATGCTATACCCCTGTGGTAGTCATGCTGCTTACCTTTAGATACTAAAATATATGTTTCTAGATACATACTTACAAAATATGCATTATAATTTAGATTATCATTTTGTATAGTTATCTGGCAAAATCTGTGAAGAGGAGGTAATCATATTACCTTGTACTTGAAAATAGAAGCAAAAGGTTCTCAATTCTGTTTTGCTTTCTGAGACAGCCAAAAGTCTTTTCTATATTGTTTGAGGAAGCCTTCTCAATAAAGTTAGTCCCTTAACTACCATTGATCCAGAATAAACAACCAACTAGCATTCAAATAGTTAAATGGTTTTCTGAAATCTATGATTTCGTTGAAGCACTATTTGGTAGTGTTATTTTTTCCTTCCAAGTAATTTTTGTCAAATGTGCTTCAGTATCTCTTTGATTGCAACTAAAATGTTGTCACAGTGTTCCTAAGATGGTGTCAATGTAATTTTGTAATAAATAACCTCATAATGTCAGTGTATGACCAAGAAGGTGACACAATGTCAAGGATACATTCAGCATAGCTATATCATCAATTCAATGGAAAATGCTTATTTATTCAGAACTCAAGATGTCAAAATTGAATCTTGCCCAAGTATTACATTACTGAGAAAAAAAAAGAAATCAAGCCAGAGATAACTTTATTAAAATTCTCCTGAATAAAGGAAATTTCAAGTTATAGCAGTCAAGGTGCCTTCAGATTATAAAAGGCTATCATATCTCTCATAACAACTGGGAGGACTCCTCCAACTCAAATTACAATGCTTGATGTTCTTGGATGCAAGGAATTTTATGGAAGTAATTCAAGGATTCTCCCACCATGATTTACTGATAGTACTAGAGAACTTCTATTTTCATGAAAGGAGTAGTTACAGATGCTCTAATTCCAGGTTCTGCCCACAGTGATGACATTCTTCTTCCAGCCAGCACATCTATTTAGGTACTGGAAGGATGGAATTGAGATCTTGGACCTAACATAGGCCTCTCTATGTGGAGAACAGGAGTGCCTGTGTGGTCTTCTGGTATACACTTAGTTGATTTCTGAATTTCTTTTATTATAAGTTGATTCCTTTGGGTTAAGCTTTAAAAATGTCATTTCTATTAGGGAGAGTAATGCATCAAACTTTGATGGAGTTTATTGAAGTGCTCTTCATACTATGGTCTATGGATGCCATACATCTGAATTCCCTGGGATGTTGGTAGAAAAACAAGATTGTTTTCTGACTCTCAGATTCCCAGAGTCAGAATATCTGGAGATTAATAGTTATTTCCTGCCTATAAGCATGTCCTGAGAAGGCCCAGCCACCAAAGGCATACCTTTTCTCTGGGCTAAGAAATAGCCTAGCTGTTAATCATCCTGGCTCTAAGTCTGGTACTCATTTTCTCTGCTTGGTTTATAAGGTACTCTCTCTCTATCATCTTGAGCAGTGTCTGCTACTCAGTATTTTTCAAAGATCCTTTGAAAGGACATTAAGCAGATAAAGGTCTTTGTTGTTTCTTTGCACCAGCTCATTTAATTTCTTGCCCAGGCAGGCAGAGAAGAAGCATCCTTACAGCTTCCACACATTTTGTATTTCATCCTTATGAATAAGTAAGGTAACTATATAATTTATTGTTTCAGTTGGGGTAGCCTCAAGAAAGAAAAGGAGGGCTACTAATTATTATGCTGGGCAATTGGAGAAAATTAAGACTCTTAGACAAGCCTAGACATATGATCATCTTAATTCTACTTGCTTAAAACGGTAATAACAATCAAACGTGACTAATGTAAGTTACCAATCACAGGCTTTGTCAGTTATTTTGATGGAATATTATAATGCAATGCCTCTTTAGGAGGGCAATTACAATTTTCCTGGTGTTATCCATTCCCTCCTTCCTCTTCCCCTATTCCTGGCTCACTCCCTTAAGCCTACGTTTTTCTACTGGATGTCCTTGGCCAGAAGCATCAACAGTATCTGGGAACTTGTTGGAAATGAACATTCTCGGTTCCATCCCCAATGTACTAATTCAGAAATTTGGAAACATGGCCCAGTAATTAGTGCCTCTAAGTGATTTTGATGCACACTAAAGTTCGTGAACTACTACCTAAAGCTGGGACTTCTAGAATTCTTTTCCTTCTGTTCAATTCTCCTCTCAACTTTAATTCCCTCTCTTTTTCCCTTTTCCATAATTGAACTTGTGATATCATTAGTTCTATTTTTCTTTTTTTCTTTTTAATTTTTGTGAGTGGGTGTATGTATTTATGGAGTATATGAGATATTTTGATACAGGCATGCAATGTGAAATAATCACATTATGGAAAATGGGAGATCCATCCTTATAATATAAGCATTTATCCTTCATGTTACAACAATCTCATTACACTCCTTTAGTTATTTAAAAATGTACAATTAAGTTACTATTGACTATAACCATGTTGTGCTATCAAATAGTAGGTCTTATTCATTCTTTCTATTTGTTTTTCTACCCATAAACTCCTCTACAGTCCCTGACTACCTTTTCCAGCCTATGGTGTCCATGAGCTCAATTGTTTTAATTATTAGATCCCACAAATGAGTGAGAATATGCAATGTTTGTCTTTCTGTGCCTGGATTATTTCAGTTATCATAATGATCTCTAGTTCCATCTATGTTATTGTAGATGACAGGATTTCATTCTTTTTTTATGGCTGAATAGTACACCATTTATGTATATGTACCACATTTTCTTTATTCATTTATCTGATGATGGACACTTAGGTTGCTTCCAAATTTTGGCTGTTGTGAACAGTGCTGAAACAAATATGGGAGTGCAGATATCTCTTCAATATACTGCTTTCCTTTCTTTTGGGTGTTGATAGGGTTTAGCTGTGATCCCACTCAAATCTCAATTTGAAAGGTCTCTCCCAGAATTCCCATGTGTTGTGGACAGGATCCAGCGGGATCCTATGGTTTGTTTTCACTTGAACCACTATGGTTTAAACCTGAATGGAAAGTTGGATGTGACAAACAACTTAATTTTGCTTAATTTGTTAAAAAAATTTCTGCTTAGTAGTGACTATTGCTTGATCTATTATTCCAGAAATATGTTCTCTGTAGAAATTAGTTTCAGGATTATTTGTATGTGTGTTTTCTTCATGGTGATGCAAAATGATTTTCTTTATTTGTTATTACATATTTCACATGAAATTTCTTTTGATTTAAAAAACCCACTTTCTCTAAAGCTTAAATTCCTTTGAAAGAGAAATTCCAAGATTTCTGTTTCATAGATCTGTTGGGATTTTTCTTAGGGATTTCTAACATTAATAGCATGTAACAATTAACATCAAGTAACTCTGGATATTGGAAGTTCAAAATTAATTTTGTTTTATGCCAAAGACCATAATTTCCTTCTTGAAGATCTTCTGTTGTTTCACTCAACTCTTTTTTTTCTAGGAACACATGCACTTTCTTGAACGCCATTGTAGAAAAGTGTGTGAGGATAAAGGGCTGATACAGGACTAGGCTTACGGGCAGGGTGAGGAATGAAATGTGGAGTACGTGGGAAATAGGTCACGGGCAGAGCCCCTGGCCTGGATGATTCCTCTTGATCTATCGATAGACTTGCAAGATCAATACTGGCATGATGATCAGCAGAGTGATCATAATGATGACCCAAATCAGGGCCCAGATGTTCAGGCACTTGGCAGTGGAGGCATAGGCCTGGACCCTGGTCAGGTTGCTAATCATCTTCCTGTCCCTAGACTACATGGAGTAGGTGAACTCTGTGAAGCCCAGACAGCAGGAGTTCATGAAGAGGGTATTGAACAGGGACCAGATGACATGGTCTGGCATGGAGGTCTCGCTGCGGATGTGGATCATGTTAGAAGTTTGGGGGAGCCGGGTTATGGGGCGCCCCCAGCACATCTACCTCATGCTCCTCCTTCAACATCTCATAGTTGGGAGAACAGTCAGTGTTGGTGGGAGTGAAGAAGGTTTGGAAAGTGTGGTTCATGGTGTCCAGGGAAGACCAACCATTGATCGGGTTGCTGGGATAGCTCTCAGTGGGTCCTTTCTTTCTTTCTTTCTTTCTTTTTTTTGATGCAGACTTGCTGTTGTCGGCCCAGGCTGGAGTGCAATGGTGCTATCTCAGCTCACTTCAACCTCTGCCTCCCAGGTTCTAGCAATTCTCTTGCCTCAGCCTCCAGAGTAACTGAGAATACAGGTTCTCACCACCACGCCTGGCTAATTTTTGTATTTTTAGTAGAGTCAAAGTTTCACCATGTTGGCCAGGCTGGTCTCGAACTCCTGACTTCAGGTGATCCACCTGCCTTAGCCTCCCAAAGTACTGAGATTACAGGTGTGAGCCACTGTGCCTGGCCCCACTCAACTTTTATAATTTATTTTGCACTGTGTCTAAATTAAATCTAATTCTTTTAGCAAAATTTAGTTGGCATTCTTCTTGTATGTCTGCAAGTTGTTGTGAGGTCAAATTTGATATATACTAAAGATTTTTTCATCTTCAAATAGATGTATAAAATATTATATTCTGTCTTTGAGTTGCTCCCATGAATATCAGAGCTCTAGCTATTGTTAAGACCATTTCATCTGTAACAAATTCAGACTAATTTTGTCTTAAATTCGGAAACATTCTAAATTGTTTGCAACATTATTTTTTTCAACATTATGCTGACAGTTATCTATAAGAAAGTGTGCCAAATATTAGAGATTAGACTGTAGTTGGTGGAAATGTTTTTCATTAAAATTATTTAAAGATCTTCTGGCATAAATATGGTCTGATATTCTTACTGTTGAGATCAGACTACACTTGTGAAAGCGATCCTTCTTGAGTGATGAAGAACTGATAGAATTGGTCAGAGTTTCTTTATTCTGCTGGGAAAGTTAGTTTTGACAGTGAAATGGACACCATAGATTGCAGGTTTTCTAGAGGATAAAATGAATCTGGAGTTGATTTTTAGAAAGCAGATTCAAAAAAACCCACCATGCAGTAGTCCCCACTTTCCAATTTGATTAGCTGTGGGAAAACTTCTTTTTATCTTCTTACAGAATTAACGGTTGTTATCAATTTCTGTTTTGAGAGGAGCTTTCTGTCAAAATAATATTTTAAACACTGAGAAATTTAGATGGAGTGACTGTATCTACTTGGCTGTTATGAACAAAAATAACCTTAGTAAATGTTATTTAAAATTGCCTCATCACAGTTTTCTTATTGACAAAGTGTGTATTAATAGTGCTTCCCTTATAGATTTGGATGTGAATCAGGCAAATTAGAATTGTGCCATACACCTAGCACACACTCAATTAATAATATTGTTTATTAAATTATTCAATTTTCAATAGTTCTGGACTTTATAAGCAATGCTGTGCAATTTTTTTCTTTGTATGATGTCCTTTTAAAATTTTGGAGGGGGCATTTATGACTTTTTTGGCATACAAAAACTGATTCTCAGAAAACAGAGTCTCAGATATGAAGCAAGGCAGGTTGATTAGACTAGATGGGGTGAGATATGATGAGAAAGTAAATATCCTGATTAGTAGGAAACCAGAAAATGGTTAGTTCTGTTTGAAAATTCATTAGTCTGGCTGATTGGCATATAGACGTAAAAAATGGTCATGAACTGACTTGTTCACTTTTCAACTAATTTAAGAATTATAAAAACTTAATGACCACATGCTGTTAAAACTCCATTTAGAAATTAACAATTGATTCTGTGGTACACTGCAATTCTTAAGCTCTCTTCGTTAGTAATGAGTGTAATCTAATTGCATTTGTAGAGGTAAAACTATGCCTTTGGATAGAGAGTTAGTCTGGAACCAGAAGACTTGGTCCTCCCTGATTGTCAGGGTAAAATACCTCTATTCAACATCTCACAAAGGGCTTTCTTCTATGATCTCAGAAACTCATCTAGGCCAAGGCGTTGTTGGCTTAATTATACTTACCAAGACTGTTTTCATTTGAAAGGAGAAAAAGCCCATAAACACAACAGTAGAATAAAGAGCAACTCAGGAAGAATTTCAGTAACCTAGATAATTTTTTGGAGGTTAAATTATTAAATAGATAATTGCTTATTCTTTCTCTTTCTGTATATATGTTCATAAAATGTTTATATGTAAATATATATGATATATATATACACATATATACATATATATCATGAATATATGTAATGAATATGTGCTATGATGAAACGTATATTTATATATATATGTATATACTTCCCCAAATCCTATGTATATATAGTTTTTGAACATTCTGGGGATTCCACTGAATGTTTGAATGTCTTTGAGATTGACTGAAGGCTCTCCATGTTAAGCAGTTGGAGATGTAAGGTGTAGAAATTGTTGAGTTTAAGACTCCTCTGTTTTTCTTTACTCCACTTTTGGAGTTTAACTGTATGTATGCTCTGTCATTACTCAGCAAATACTCAGGAGGATCCCTGTGCAGATGTCTGGAGCTCTTTTTCTGCATAGCTCTTTTCTCCCTGGAAGTCTGCAATGTGTATTTCAGCCAACTCCACCTCCCCAAATCCTATGGTATCTGGCATTTACTATCATTTTTCTGGATTGTGTAGCCTCTAGCAGTCACTTACTCTTGTGTAAATGATGTTTTTCTAAAAATTAAACTCTGCAAGGAAACAAATATGAAGTTATTTTCCTCAGAGAAATACTTTGTAAACTATACAATTGAGTACAGTCTCAGAATTTATACTAAGTGGAAGAGAAAATCTGTAATGTTTACTTAATTATAATAATTTTTTTATTAAAAAAAGAGTTGATGTATATTCCAGCAGAATCACATTACACACGTTTTTTTTACTCCAAATTATATACAGGAGTAATTGTAATAATTAAAGTTATAAAAATGGATTCTGTAAGTCATGTTAAAATATCTGTCACCATGAAGTAGTATTTCTTATATATATTATAGTTACTCATCTCTCTCCTTTTATGTGTCTCATAAAGTTGGCTAAAGATATGTTTTGTCTAAATCTTTTAAATTAAGCCCACCAAAATGAAGTAATCAGTGGAGTATTAGAACTTTTTCTTTCTTTTTTAAAGTTTTCTTTCTTTTTTAAAGTTCAAACACAGTTTAAATTGTGTTCAGTGTCATGCTGATGCTGCTGTTTCTGATGGAGTAGAGTCATTTAGCATTAGGAAATTTGAAGGGTGCCAAGTTTAACTTTACAATTTTATTTAGGGTAGGACTTAATATATATTTTAGCTCAATGCATAGAAACATGATTTTTTTTTTGCTGTTGTTTTTTCTGAGGTGTTTGCCCAAGATGAGTAAAAGCTTTGATGGGACAGGAGAAAAGCAAAGGGTGACTTTTGATTAAACTATTATGCATTAAGTAGTAAATGATAGGTTGAGGTGATGAAAAATTTGCATATGAAATTACTTACCTTAGTAACTCAGATAAATGCATCTTTGTCTCTCTAATCCTTTTTTTGATATCATATCTAGAGTACATCTTTAATCAATTTTAATTACCCATTTCTCTTCTGAATTTAATACACATGGACATGAAAATTCTAAATGGTTTTAAACTGTGCAGCTTTCTGACAACAAAATTTGTAAAACAAAGAGCCGATTTAAACAGTGGAAATGTAGCTGCATAATTATTACCACTATTAATATCTTTATATCAATAATTAAGTTCTTACTGCCTATCACTGTCATAGTAGTTATAGTGGGGTCTTCATCCTTAAGAGAATATTAAAGCCCTCTTGGAAGCAATATTTCTTTCCATTCACAAACATTGAATGCATTCTAAAAGCAGTTGAAAATTCCTATTAATCAATCTCTATAAATCAACAATAAAAAAGTTCTGATACATTGGATATATTATTTGGCTTGTCCAATGTAAAGATTACATCTATAAATATTGCTAGCTATCTAGATTACTCATGCCCAACTGCACTTTTAATTGGCATATTGAGTTTTTAAAATTTTTTAAAGTGTTGTATATTCATGAAATTACATTCTATGCTCATTCACGATGAATATGTTCTCATCATTTTGCCTCTGTCACTTGAGCCAGCATTTAAAACAGGCAGAAAATATACCCAAATTTCAGTAATAATTTATATTAAACAAGAATACTGCTTTTATTTTTATTTCTATTTCAGAATAAAATTTGTTAGAAACAATCATTTGAAGATAAAACACTTTCTAAAAGTAAAATGTATGTTTATATTAACGTGGTTTATTGGATTTTAATATTCTGTTGATCCAATAACTTACTCTGAGCTCCTTTTTTTTTCTCATTGGAAAACACATTTTCTCCTTAGCATTCACATGTCTGTTAAAGAGTAAATTTTAAATCATATAAAGATGGTAAATATCACAGAAGATACAGTTGCAAATAGCATATGTCACTTAGTAGAGTGAGGGGCTGAACTCTGCAAAGCCAATGTCTTTATGTTAAAATATGATTTATTAATTTATTTAGAACATGCTTATTGATTATCTTCACAGAATATAAGATATAGCATGGTGTATAGGGCAATCTTTGTAAAAGAAATAAGGTATACATACACATAACTATTAAACAAGATTGGGTTTTCCAAAAACAGATTCAGAAGGCAAACCATCAGAGTAAGGGGCATGACAGTTCCTTTCTTGTTTTGCAGCGAAGGTGATATTTGATCTTGGCTTTAAAGAATGAACAGAATCTAGATGTGGCAATGATAGGAGGTAAAGGGGGCATTCCCAGCAAAGGAGACAGTTTTATCAAAGGTACTGAGCCTGCTATTTATATTTACTGGGATGTGAGATTTTGATTAGAAGCCAAGCTGCATATAGTGAAATAGCAGAAAGAAAGGCTAAAAGAGAAGTGGGAAATATCAAAAAAGGATTTGAATAGCAGATTAAAAAGTTTGGTTTTTATCCGCTGGGTGATGAAGAACAATTTTACTAATACTAATGAATACTATTGCTTAACATCTACTGAATTATTATTACTTATGTTAGGTACTATTTGAAATACTTCACATGTATAGTTCATTTCTTTTTTTATTATATTAAATGAATTTATTGTGTATACTTAAGGCATACAATATGATGTTATGGGATATATATGGATAACAAAAAGTTACTATAGTATAGCAAATCAACATACTCATATCATCTCACATGCTTACTAATTTTTTGTGGTTTTGTGTCAAGAGCAGCTAAACTTTCATTTAGCATGAATCCCATGTACAGTATGATTATATTATTTATAGTCCTTATGTTGTACATTAGATATCTAGACTTGTTTCTCCTACATATCTGCTACTTTGTATCCACTGAACTATATCTCTCCATTACCTGTCCAACCCTTGGTAACCACTGCTTTGTTCCCTATCTCTGTATAATCAAATGTTTTTGGTTTGTGTTTAGATTCTACATATAAAAGAGATCATGCAATATTTTTCTTTTTGCATCTGGCTTATTTTATTTAGCATAATGTCCTTCAGGCTTATGCATGTTGTGGCAATTGACAAATCTCATTCCCAATTCTTTTTTGGAGGCTGAATAATATTCTGTTATATACATGTACTGCAGTTCCTTTATCCATTCATCTGCTGACAGACATTTAGGTTGTTTCCATATTGTATTAGTCCATTTTCATGCTGCTGATAAAGACACACCTGAGACTGGGAAGAATAATAGGTTAAATGGACTTATAGTTCCAAATGGCTGGGAGTGGGGGGTGTGCTCACAATCATGGTGGAAGGCATGGAGAAGCAAGTTAATGTCTTATATGGATGGCAGCAGGCAAAGAGAGAACTTGTGTAGGGAAACTCCAGTTTTTAAAATCATCAGATCTGGTGAGACTTATTCACTCTCATGAGAATGGCGTGGGAAAGACCCACCCCCATGATTTAGTTACCTCCCACCAGGTCCCTCCCACAACATGTGGGATTCAAGATGAGATTTGGATGGGGACACAACCAAACTGTGTCTCATATCTTGGCTATTTTGAATAATTCTGCAACGAAAATGTGAGTACAGATATCTTTGTCAGAGATTTCATTTCCTTTGAGTATGCACTGAGAAAAGGGATTGCTGGGTCATATGCTACCTTTAGGAACCTCTGTACTGTTTTCTATAATGGTTGTACCAATCTACATTCTCAAAAACAGTGTACAAAGTTTCTTTTTCTTCACAATTAGCTCTATGAGTTGATGCTATAACTATCCTTTAGTGTATAGATAAGGGAACAGAGATCCTGAACAGTTTAGAATCTTGTCCTATGTCAAACAATGACTAAATGGTTGAACTCAGTCTTTCTCTGGAGCAACACTGTCCAATAGAACTTTCTGTGATTATGGAAATGTTGTGTATCTGTATTGTCTGTATGGCAGCCACTAGCCCCATGTGACTACTGAGCACTTAAAATGTGACTAATATGACTAAGAAATTGAATTTTAAAGTGTTATTTAACACTGATTAATTTAAATTTAAATAGCCACACCTTGCTTAGTAGTTGGCTTACTGAACAGCAGAGTTCTGGAGTATGCTCTCCATAGTATACTCTCCAAAATTTATTTTTTGAACAGAGGAGAGAAGTTCTTACAATGATGCTATATAGCAGTACTCTTCAAAGCATCTTCTATGGAGCATTGGTGCAAGAGATGATTTCACTTTAAACAGTTTAAAATCCAAGTAAGAGAGGGAAAAACTGCATGGTATTTTCTCTATTGAAAGCTCACATTCACATTAGCATATTTTAACGTCTGTAGTAAGTACACGGATTTTTAACTTTTTTAAAAATCCAGTTTTTCCATAACTTATTTGTCCAGAGACTTTTATTCACCTGACATAATGAACTAATATTTTGCTTAAGATACTTTGAGACAATGCTACTCTAGAATGATTAAAATGGCAGAAGGAATTAGGAGGCAATGCAGTGAGGAGAGACCAAAGTTTTCATAGCCATGAGGCTGATTACTGAATGTGGCTAAGTGAAAATTAATTAGTATTTTAACTGGGCATATGACAGCAAGAATGGAAAGTGGTGTGTGTGTGTGTGTGTGTGTGTGTGTGTGTGTGTGTGTGTGTATGTGTATGGTGTCTGAAGTGGGAGGCATTTATATGAAGTGTAATAGAATTTCAAGTCTTATTAGCTGGTAGGATGGCTGGATGTTAGTAATCAGGTTGAAGTTTTTGTAGAACAAGTACAATTAGCAGATATACTAGGTATATATATACAGGCATATCAAGTAGAAAGTTTGAAAAATGCGGTTTGGGTCTAGAGTATAGAAGAGAGGGTGTGGCTGTAGATGGAGATTTTGGAGTTATCTACATAGAGGAGCTGTTTAAAATGTTGAGGATAAACAAAATTGCTAAGAGGAAGTGGGCAGACAAAAAAGAAGAGGACCAAACACAGAACTTTATATTAATAGCTTATTTGTAAATTAATGTAGCTTAAGAATTGTATGTGAGTATGTGTTTATACATGTACATTCTATTTAAAATATTCTGATATAAGAAATAAGTTAGAACAACACTTCCAGATCTAACATATTAATTTTATTATTTATTAATACATTTTTTGTTCAATTATCTCTTTTATTAAGACGTCAATAAATATACACTGAACACTTACTCTATATCAGATACTGTTTTAGATGTTGTGGGTACATCTTTGAACAAAAAGAAAAACATTTTTACATCATGAACATTACATTCACTGATGATTTTCTAGTCCTTTGGCTTATTCAATTTTAGCAATTTTTAATTAGTAGTTTAGGCAACAGTATTTTATTAAGTATATGTTTGCTATCTTTTTTTAAATGTATGTAAAATATTAGTAATTTAATGAGAAAGCAGTAAAAAGCATCCACAGCTTTAAATGGAAAAATGATAAAATGCACTTCTGTGTAATATTTCTATTGAATTAAAAATATGAAGAAATAGGCCAAATGTGAGCATGTGAGACTGTGGAACTTATAGCAATAATCTTTTTGATAAAAATCACTCACAATAAATAAATAAATAAATAAAGTCATTAAAGCTTTTCCACTGGAAAACATTTCCTCAAATAAGAACAGAAAATGCAGGGATGGGAATGTCAGATCTTCAGCACATGATTCTAATAGCTTCCCTCCAATTCTAGTTAATTACTTTTATAAATTACGTAAGAGAGGCTTTCATGAGGCATGAATCCTTACTTGTTTAATTAGGAAGTTAATATCATAACATGATATAACTTATACATGTCCCTATAAGTTCAGTGTATATTATTATTTACTAAATATAAACCATGTATTTATAATTAATATAATTGTATAAATATGTGTTTTATAATTATAACTAATGTTTACATAAATATACATTATATAAATATATATTAAAACTACAACATTTCATGATGTAAGAGGTAAGGTACTAAAAAGTAAAAAGAAAAATAATAGCTTTGTATAGAAACATTTAATCTTCATAATATTCTGTTTAAGAAATAATTACTATTAAAGGAAAAATTTATAGGCTTCTTGCCCCTCTCTTTATTGTTTTAGTAAATATGAACTACTTATTAAGTTAAGGGACTTTCTTGAAATTTACACATCTTCAGGATCATCCTACTAGCCAGGAGATGGCACTAAGACACTTGGTTCTATCTTCCAGAAAGTAACTCTGTAAGCCAAAGGTTACCTCAGCAATGCATTATGTAATATTGTATAAATTAAGCATTTTGTTTCATTCCACTTTCTATCCTTCAGTTATTTATGCTGCATGTTAAGATTAGTGTCTATATTAAAAGCCCAATTTGTTTTAAGTCTGGAGCATAATATATGCTTTAATCAAATGAGCCATTTCATTTTGTAATTTAATAAATGGTCTAGCCTAAAAAAGAAGAAAAGAAAAAATATGTATATATGAAAAGTTCAGAGGTTACTAAGTTTGTAAATAATAAAAAACTGCATGGATACCAATAGAGATCAAACTATACGTAATTTAGGTTGGGGATGATGATAATGTGAGTACTGCTGTAGCTATTAATTTCCTTCATCACTTGTAATTCCCATAGTGTTAGTGGATACATTTTTTTTCCTTGTGAAGAAATTTGGCTTTTCACATCTCTAAGTATGAACTAAAAGTATCTGAGACAACGCTCAATTAATTTACAAAGTTTATTTTGCCAGGGTTAAGGATGCAACCATGACAGCCTCAGAAGGGCCTGATGACATATGCCCAAGGCAGCTGGAATACAGCTTGCTTATATACATTTTAGGGAGATATAAGACATTAATCAGTGTGTGTAGGATGTACCTCAGTTCAGTCTGGAAAGGCCCCCCTCAAAGTGGGGACAGGGTTGTGGGGGGAATTCCAGATCATAGGTAGATAAAAGACAAATGGTTGCATTCTTTTGAATCTTTGATCAGCCTTTCACTGAATACACAGTTTATATCAGTGAGAAGAGGATAGGATAATAGTCTCTTATGGCTTAGTCTGGCTTAGTGAATCTGCATTTCTACATAAACAATTAGGTGGAAGAATCAATCAGGTGTGCATTTGTCAGATGAGCAGAGGAATGACTTTGAGTTCTGTTCTTTGTCCTGCACCTGTGAAGATAAGTACTCAATTTACATTGCCAGTGTGAAATTCAGCAGAACTATTTTAGGGTAAAGATGTTGAGGCCCACAAGGAATTTCCTTGCTTTCTTGTGTTGCCATTAAATCTACTTTAACAAAATAACCTGTTTGGGGTCATGCTCTGTGGTACATGCTCTGAGGCTGCATATTTTCTATAACTTTCTATAACTTCAAAATGGTCTATAAGCTTCTGTACCTTACTGGTGGGTTGTGTCTTCATTCTGAAGGCTCTCATGTATACACTCTCATGTTAAATAAATTTGTGTGCCTTTTCTAATATTAAACAACATGTCCCATATCAGTGATTTTTTAGCAAAACTTAAGGGGCCCAATCCCCCACAGTTTGCTTTCTTATTACGGAGTTTTGAGGTTTTTAAAAATACATATGTTCTAGGTAGATATACTTTATGGGTTAAATAATTTATAAATATTTTTCGCATTCTGAGGTTTACCTTTTCCTCTTCCTTAGAGTGTACTTTAAAAAGCAGATGTTTTTAATTTTGAAGTTTGCATTACTAATTTTTTCCTTTATGTATTGTGCTTTTGGAATAATGGCCAAGAACTCTTGGCCTAATCCAAAGGAAAAATATTTTGTTCTATGTTTTCATATAGAAATTGTAGAGTTTTAGGTTTTATATTTGTATATATGACATTTTGAATTACTTTTTTAGATGGTTTAAGTTTTAGAGTCTAGTTCATATTGTTGCATAGGTAACCAATTGTTTCTGCACCATTTGTTGTTAAAATTCTTCTTTTTTCGCTGAATCACCTTTGCACCTTTGTAAAAAATTATTTGTTTATATATTTGGAGGCTGTGTCTGGATGCTACTTTGTTCTGTCGATCTGTTCATTTATCTTGATGTCAGTGTTACACTCTGTTAATTATTGTACTTTTGTAATGTCTTGAAATCCCATAGCATATATTTCCAACTTTATCTTTTTCAAAGTTATTTTGTATAATCTAAATCATTTGTATTTCTATATCAATTTCAAAATCAGCTTCTTAATATCTACCAGGAAAAATCCTAACAAGACAAAAAACAAATCCAGCTAGAACTTTGATTGTCATTGCATTCTTAAGGTGGGAGACGAGCCCATGATTTTGAAAGTTTTCTTCTTTTCTCACTAAATATCCCACTAGATATTTAATGTTGTGCATTTTCTTCTAATTTTTACTTTAATGACTTCCCATAAATTGTTATATATTTTATGTTCATTTTCATTAAGATCAAAATATTTTCTAATTTTTTATTTAATTTCTTCTTTGATCCATGTGTTACTTAGAAATGTGTTTTTTTAGTTTTCAAATGTTTTCCTGATATATTTAAATGATTTTCCTGATATATTCTCCTTGTTGATTTCTAATTTAATTCCACTGTGTTCAGAAATTATACATTGTATGACTTAAATTCTTTTCAATTGTGACTCGTTTTATGGACAAAAATATGTTTCTGCATATACTTGCAAAGAATGTGTAGTCTGCTTCTGCTTCTGTTGGATAGAGTATTTTGTAAACATAAATTAGGTAAAATTGATGGTTAGAATTGCTCTTATTTTTTTCTAATCTTATGGATTTTCCATTGTTCTATCAATTATTGAGGTAGGTTATTAAAATCTCTGACTATATTGGATGATTTGTCTATTTTTTGCTTGCAGCCTATCAGTTTTGCTGCATGTATTTTGAAGCTCTGTTATTAGGTATATAAATGTAGAGAATTATTATATAATTTTAATAACCTGCTTGTTATTATGCAATGAACCTCTTAATATTTTTGTTAAAAATTGACTTTCTCTAATATTAATATGGCCATATAGCCAGTACAGATTTTTAGTTATTGGTAGCAGAGTATATATTTTTTATACTCTTAGTTTTAGCCATTTAAATTTTTATATTTAGGTTAGGTTTCTTATAAGCAACATGTAGTTGGTTCTTGGGTTTTTTGTGTGCTTTTTTTTTTTTTTTTTTTTGTCTAACACATCAATTGCTGCCTTTTAATTGGGGTTTTTAGGCAAATTACATCTAATATGATTATAGATATGGTCAGTTTCATTAAGGGATATATCATGTTAAAGGTATATATCCCCAAAATTGATTTTTGGACTTTCTTTCTTTTATCTTTTTCTGAGCTAGATGTGGCTGGCATCGTACCTAATTGCATAATTATCCCTATACCACAGCTCATAAATGGGATGACCATATGATTTATCATCCAACCCAGCACACTTTTGAGAATGAAAAGTGCTTTATTAATTATATTTTGGGGGTAATTGGTAAAAATGTGAGAAAATCCTGATTAAACAAGGTCATACATTCACTTTTATATAACTTTCTTTTTACACATATTTCTTTGTGTGCCTGCTTATACAGACCTTCTGAGTGAACTGGAAGTTTGAGAGGGCAGGGCTGGTCATCATAGACTTATCATCTCAGGGTTACTGATACTAGTGTCAATACGAGGTTATATGGGACAATCTAAAGAGCTAGATTATCAGACACTTGCAACTTTAGCTGTACATGTTTGTCAAGAGTCACTGAAGAATATAAGAAGAAAAAGATAGAAGTTTGTTTATCCCATATTAATAAGAAAAAGTTATGAAATTTTGGAAAATCTTAAAGATATGTTTTAATTAAAAAAGAAATCAAGCCAATATTTTTTGTTATTAAAATAAAATATTCAATAAATTTTATACTTTGTAAAAGTATTTTAACATTGTATAAATATTTTAAATGTGATTATATGTATAGGCATATAAAAGTATACATGTAGGCAGGATCCTCATGTCTGTAATCCCAGCACTTTGGGAGGCCAAGGCAGGTAAGTCGCCTGAGGTCAAGAGTTTGAGACCAACCTGACCAACGTGGAGAAACCCTGTCTCTACTAAAAACACAAAATTAGCCAGGTGTGGTGGTGCATGCCTGTAATCCCAGCTAATTGGGAGGCTGAGGCAGGAGAATTACTTGAACCTGGGAGGCGGAGGTTGCAGTGAGCCAAGATTGTGCTATTGCACTCCAGCCTGGGCAACAAGAGTGAAATTTTGTCTCAAAAAAAAAGAAGTGTACATATAAAAAAATGTTATCTTAAAACTTGCAAAATTCTCAATCATATATTCTATATACATAGATATCTAGAGAAAACTGACTATAAATAAGATCAGTTCTAATTTGTTCCCTTCAGTTTTATCTTACACTTATTAAACTGACACACCATGCAAATGAATTTCAGAATATTCCATTAAAATTTGTTTAATCTAACCATTTATCTATTAAAATTTTTTACTTAAAAGTTTTCCTGGTTATAATATTTTAATATAATTCTATATTTCAGAAATTCTCTAAAAGTCTTCTTTTCATTGGTATAAAACAGACCACAAAGGAGATTAAATTTTCTCAATGGCCATAACTGTGTTATTCTTACATCCGTTAAAAGACTTTTCAAACCCTAAAAAATTAAAATAATAATATCTGATTATCTTTATTCTTTCTGTATACATCACTTTTATTGGTTACTAACAATGACAAATTTCTATAAAAAGGACTTCATTGAAAGTAGTGTAAGTTGTGTGTGAATAGCAGCTGCCTGAGTACAACGCTTAATCGATACATATAGTTAACAAAGACAGATTTGTATTCATAATTGCATACACATTAATGACAAGGTAAAATAATTTTTGACAAGCAAATTTTTTTATTGTGAAATCAAATTTTTAACTACTATTTAAGTTTTTTCAGATATAACTGATATTTCTCAAGTTGGTTAAAATATAATTTTACTTATATGTTCTATTATATGTTTTTGAAAAGAATTTTTGGTTCTGGTAACCATAATGTGGGACTATTTTATTTTAAGGTGTTTTATTCTCTGCTTAGAACCCACCTTCTTCTTTACTCATCATTTGCCTACCCACTTTCTCATCCATCAAATATCAACTTAAACTTCAGTTCCAAGAATGCCCCAAGAAAATCTTCCACAATTCCTAGATTATATCATGTGCACATTCTTATTGCAACAATGGTCTTTTATAGCAGTTATAACAACTGTGATCAAAACAATTAATTATTATCTGCACTGGGAGCTGTGATGTACATACTATGCTGGTAGTAGTTATGTCTTGCCACTGAATTCTAGCATCTAACATACAACCAAGTACAAAGTACATCCTCAGTGACTATTAATTGATTTTGATCATTTATGACTAAAAGAGAAAGTTGAGGCTGGGCATGGTGGCTCACGCTGTAATTCCAGTACTTTGGAAGGCCAAGACAGGTGGTTCACAAGATCAGGACTTCAAGACCAGCCTGGCCAACATAATGAAACCCTGTGTCTACTAAATATACAAAAAAATTAGCTGGGTGAGGTGGTGTGAGCCTGTAATCCCAGCTATTCAGGAGGCTGAGGCAGGAGAATCGCATGAACCCAGGAGATGAGCCAAGATAGCACCACTACACCCAGCCAAGGTGCCAGTGCAAGACTCCGTCTCAAAAAAAAAAAAAAAAAGAGAAAGTCGATTAGGTGAAGTTTAGGTGTTGATGTTGTATAGGAAAGCATAATTAGATAAGAGAGTTTAAATTCCCTAAGAGTATATAAAATAAAAGATGTGAAAGCATTTAATAAATTTGAGTATAATTTAAATACTTAAGCTACTTATTTTCTTACAGCAGATTTATTTACAATTTAATTGATATTTAAGTGCTTTAGTGAATTTAATCTGTTTTATTGGTTAGGACCTGAGGCATATGAGTTTGAAGTTGGGCATTCTTCATCTTGTTAATTTCAGTGGGGAGTAGAAGGAACTGTTTCTATGGACTTAGACTATAAATAACCCCAACCTGCTTTATACATTGTCCTGATATTCATCATTGGCACCAGTCAAAGGAACAAATGTCTTTGAACAACTGCATGTAGTGTTTAATTTCTCTGTGTCAAGGATAGGGAAACACTTCTCCTTCACACTCTAAAGGTTTTCTGAGAAAAAACAAAAAAAAAAAACGAAAAAAACCACTGACTAGAGGCAGATTAATAGGAGAAAAGCTATATAAATTTTTGTAATAATAGTTGTATGTGATATGGGAGTCTTCAGCATGGAAAACCAAAGGTATCAGGAAAATTGTACATTTTCTTCTTAGGTTTAACTAAGTACAGGCAGCTATGTAGAAATATAGTTGTTCGAAAAGCCTATGATTTAATGCCAATAGACTGAGTGGGGAAACCCAGCAAGGCCTGTCTGTCTAGATATTTTTGGCCTCTCTAAGCATGCATTCCTTCCTTCTGGGTAGGGCCAGTTTTTACATAGAAGAGCAGAGGAACAGTTGGAGTCATATTTTTAGGTTTTATGGGTGGCTTTGGGATAAAGGGGTCTGATTTCTGTGACCCAGGTTGGGGAAGAAGATTCTAGTTTCTATGGCTAGACTCAGGAGAGAATGGGACTGAGAGACAGAAGGGCAGGAGAAGGTTAGAACTACACTTTTGCTGCTGAAGCTGCTTCTGGGGCCTTCACTTTGGTGCATTGTCTCTTGACAACTGGCAATTCAAGTCAACCAACATTTATTGAACATCTGAGGTTATTAGGAAGATAAAGGCCCAGAGGAGCATAATGTCTAGTAGAAAAACCAATACTGAGTGTATTGAAACAATTATTGCTACTTTGTATGTGAAGCTTATGACCTTTTTCATGCAAATTAGTTTACACATTCTGTTACGCTTAAAAATTGTGGTTTATGTCAATAGAACTTATAAGATTCTCAGTTAAGAAAACTTTAGCTGCAGATTTTGAGTTTATTCATGTCTCCAAGTTTATGATCATTTGAGGGTAACTTTTTTTCAAATGAAGCTGAATATATATATAGACAATAACCTGTTTTGAGACTTTCCTCACAAGCCATAGAGTAATAAAGCAGATATGTGAAACAAACCCCATTAAGTAATTTTTTCACTGACTTTGATAGGAATATTTGAAATACAGCCAATTGCTTCAAGTCAGAATTTTCTAAATTAGTTACACATGGAAATTGATGGCAAATCTAGATTCTCTTGCAATCTAGCTACTCATTACTTGTAGACTAGTAGTACTTCATTTACTGTATCTCAGCTTTGTATTACCATTAAGCTTTATACTACCACTTAGAACTGTTTTATAGGCATCATAAAGCAAATAATTTGTCAGATGATTTAAATGTAAATTGGTAGATATTAAGTTATAGAGACAAATTACTATACCAGTAACTTGATGAAATCTTTTCCACAAGTCAGGAGGAAAGTGAGGACATTTTATTGAGTCAAGCTCAATAAAGAAAAACTCTGTGTACATTGCAACAGTTTGAATGTCATTCAATCAGGGTGCCAGGCCAAGTGAAGTCAAGGAGAAAAGAGAAAAGAGGCGAAAAGAGATTAAATCAATTGGCCTTTCTTCCTATTTAACAGAAATATTTTGAAACTCTTAAGTAGTTTTTATACTAACATGTTTTTGTCTATTTGGAAAAGCAGCCTCAAGCTACCATTTCTGTCACAAGGTTGATTAGATCAGGAAACAAAAAAATTTAAATTACTGAAATGAATAAGATAAACAAGTTATTTAAGTTAATTAACTATTATCTAATTTTGTAAAAGTAAGTTCTGTGTAGAATTGCAAATTATTTCAAGAATATTGTGGCTAGTATGTTTTCAATTTCTCCATTTAATTCTAATATTGTCTCCAGACTTCTATTTTTGAAATTAGTGTGTGATAATGTAAACGTTCAGTGCTCTTTATCACCAGGACAAAAGTGTTCAAACTTTAAAAAAAAAGTCATTAATATTTACTTGGTTATTGGCCATGTGTCTTTTAAAGACAGTTATTCATCTTTATCGATTATTTAATATAGTTACAGGTAAATATTACTAGCTGCTAGGGACAGGGCCTAGTATAATTCCTTTTCTATATTTTTTAATCATGGAAATACAGTGATACCTTGTTCAAATGTATAAATAGATGAAAATGGGAGAAGTATTTTGTTTCTATTTTCTGAGCAATATCATCCAGCTGTGGGCCACAGAGTCCTAAAGTCACATTCCAAAAATCACATGGGAATCTACTATCAAATATGTTGTTAATATATCATATGACAGTTTATTGCGTTGAACCCCTATCAACTCCTAATGGGGATGGCACCAGATTCAAGAGGCAGAAGATATCCAGAGGTAGCAAATGAGACATGAAGATATATTGAAGGCATACAGGAAAGAAAGTCCAGTGGCAGTGGGCTGGATAGTAGACTTGCTGGCCCAGTGGTGGTAAGTCAGGCGGAACTACAACCACTTGTAAAAGGTTTGCAGTTCATATTGACATTTTCACTTAATACCCTCCCTGTAACAAATTTTACCTGGCAACCTTCATTTAATACAAAACAAAGGGCCCTGTATGGCCCAAGTTCCTTGGGAAGGGCCAGGGCCTCAGATGTTCCTCATAGATAAGAAATGAATCTCAGATTGACTAATCCTGGATTCCTTAGCAAAGAACTCTGGACATATTCAGGTGCATCTTCCATACAAGGTCATTTTCAGTGTACACACAAGTCAAGTTATTGCTGTCAGGTGCATCTACCATACACCACTCAATTAGATTCTCTTTAATCTCATTAAAATCCAGGAAATGGAAAGCATATAATTTGTTAGCAGTTTTGTTATACAACTATTAGAATTACCAGTCACTTTCTCAACATTGAAGGAATTATATCAGCCATCGTCTTTGATTCAGGGAAGGATCTAGGTAGTTGTCTTTCATTTTTAAAAAAAGGAGGCGAGCAAGAAAACTACCATGGGTTCTGTGATAGTTAATATTGAGTGTCAACTTCATTGGATTTAAAGATGCAAAGTATTGTTCCTGGGTATGTCTGTGAGGGTGCTACCAAAGGAGATTAACATTTGAGTCAGTGGACTGGGAAAGGCAGACCCATGCTCAATCTGTGTGAGCACAATAGATTAGAGTCAGCTGCCAGTGTGGCCAGAATAAAAGCAGGCAGAAGAACTTGGAAGGACTAGACTGGTTTAGTCTCCCAGCCTACATCTTTCTCCTGTGCTGGTGCTTCATGCTCTTGAACACTGGACTCCAGGTTCTTCAGCTTTGGGGCTCGAACTAGCTTCCTTGCTCCTCAGCTTGCAAACAGCCTACTGTGGTACCTAACCTTGTGATCATGTGAGTCAGTACTCCTTAATAAACTCTCATTTACATATACATCTATCTTATTAGTTCTGTCCCTGTTGAGAACCCCGACTAATACAGATTCTTTCTCAGCTCAGTTTTAAAAAAGTGTAAATATGGCTTTGACTATTTTGCCTGGGTGTCCTTTGAAAGTCTTTGTGTACTCTAGGGGATAAAATATCCAGTGTCAAAACCAATGGTTCAGACTATAGGAGTAAGTTTAGACTTTTTAACCTGGCATAGGATTCTTTCTGGTTGTGGCAATTATCTACCTACCAGCTCTGTCCTCTAGCACAGCCCACTCCAGATGCCCAGGAATGAGAGCTCACTGGCCTAGCTGCTAATTCCTAAACATGAAAAGCTATTTTTTACTCTCTGTGCACTTGAAAATATTGTTTCTCTCTTCAGTTAAAGAAATCACTTGTCTTTCTAGATTCTGGCAGTTCTACCTCCACAATAAAGCCTTCTCTGATTTTAGGAAGCAGAATTCCTCACATCTGTGTTGGTCATTCTAATCTAATGACACCATTCACATTGCATTGATATTGTTTGTTAAAATTTTAATTTGACTTATTCTAGAGATCTTGGAATGTGCCTTATTTTTATATTTGTATTATCTAGATTGGAGGTATTCAATAAATATTGGGTTAATACATATATTTGACTAAGGTAAACATTTTAAGAGTATACATTAGAAATGTGATATATCCCAATTGCTATATAAATTGTATTTTATAAACTCTGACAGTATTTCCCTTTATAACTCAATTCCCTTTTTTTGTTTTTTTCCATAATTTTTCTGTATTATATGAATATGTTTAGTACATTCATGGACTATATATTTAAATACTTACTATATATCATAGCATTTTACCTGGCTCATCATGCTGTTTTCTTGGTGGATTTGGGGTGTTATTGCTTATTTGAGTTTATAAAATACAGTAAAATCAAAATTTATAAACGAGCATTGTCTCAAGAGTTCATTATTAAATCAGTTGTTTTGATTTTATAATTTATAGTCCCAAAGAGATAAGGCTGTGAAAGGTGATTAAATTGCAAAGTAGTCAAACAGAGCCTATTTAACCTATCATAACATGAAATATGGTATAATGGTAAAATTTCAAATTTATTTAAAATAACGCTAAAAGGAAGGACAACTATTAATTTTCCCTAATAAACTGCATTCTGATTTCTAACTGAATAATGTTAGGAATGCATTTCCAGGGCTTTTGAAACTCACCTGAGTTGGGGAAAGCCTAAAGAAAAGAGGGAGGGAAATGTGTTTTACTTCTTGCTACTCAAAGTATGGCCCACGGAGCGGCCACATCACCATCACCTGGGAGCTCTAGACAGACTTTCAGGCTCACCCCCACCTACTGAGTCAGAATCTGCAGTTTAGCTGGATACCCAGGTGACTTATGCAACACTAAACATTGGGATGCACTGGAGATCAATAGTGGCTTTTTGTCGTTTTTTTCCCCCCTTTTTGAGATGGAGTTCCCTCTTGTTGCCCAGGTGGAGTGCAATGGCATGATCTGGGCTCACAGCAATCTCTGCCTCCCAGGTTCAAGTGATTCTCCTGCCTCGGCCTCCCTAGTAGCTGAGATTACAGGTACCCACTGCCAGGCCTGGCTAATTTTTTGTATTTTTTATTTTATTTTTTTTTGTAGAGATAGGGTTTCACCATGTTGGCCAGGCTGTTCTTGAACTCCTAACTTCAGGTAATCCACTCATCTCAGCCTCTCAAAGTGCTGGGATTACAGGCATGAGCCACCATGCCTGGCCTTTATCTTTTGATATATGTATTTTGAAGAGGGATCTCCCTACTGTTAAACAACTACATAAATGGAAGCACTACTTGATATCACCAATTTCTGGGAATTATTAATTTGGAAAAAAGAAATATTTCTCCCACAGGGGTCTGTGAAAGGACCTAGAAATTTTACTGCTCTCCATTGAATTGTATTCCTATTTCGTAAGAAGGAAAAGTAAATATTTGGGATAATCTAAAATTCATTAGATTAAACATGATTCCAAATTAGTGCTTTTGCTAGCACCCTTTTTGAGGGTAAAGATCATATTTAATTTATTCTTGTATTGTTAACAGCTTTCTTAAAGCAGAAGCATGTTGAAATCACATGGGCAGATCTTAATTTGCAGTTTTTTTTTTCACTTTTACAGAAGAAATCTTCCTTCTAATCATACTTTCGTATTCATCCTTTTTCTTCTATGTCATTTTCTCTTCTGTATGTCTTATGTATGTATTTGGGTTGAGATTTCTGTTGCACTAGAGTCTCTATGTTTCACATCATGTAATCTGGTGCAGAAGGACTATCCTCCCATTGTAACATGTGAGTGGTACAGATTATAAAACTTATTGAAATATGGTTACATGGGTGTGACTGTGAGGAAAAATTCCATGGGGTTTAGGGGTAAATGTTAAGAATGAGTCTATTCGTGGTTTAAAGTATCATTTTCTTGCTTGAGCAATTAAAACTATTGTTAGTGCTTTAAGCGTTCCAAACATTTATTGCCTTCACATAGACATTTTTCTGAGTTTTTGTTTCATTAGAAGAGATTCTTTGAAGGGAAATTTCTAGGCCAATGCATTTGAACAATTTAATCCAAGTTAATCTTTGAAAAATTTCAGTCTTGTCATATTTTGACGTTTGAAAATTCTACTTATTATTTTAATTTGTTTCTCAAGTTGAGCATTTTTGAGTATTAAACATTTGTATTTTGTATTCTCAAGATTTTCCATTTTTCTCTGTAACTGAGAGCACTCAGAGATCAGCTACCACTCTTACTCTTCCTTCACATCTGTTCCTATAATGAAGCTCTTTCTTCTACCTTAGAATTTTATTTGCTTTTTAAAAGCAGAATATTCTATAAAATGTTCTATAAAAAAATCTTTGCTTTGTCCTAATTTTTCTGTTTTATGATGTCTCTTATATATTCTTTTAATGTCTCAATTCTCTACTTCATTTTATGCTAACCCTCCTGTAGTTTTTAAACATTTTGCCAATAGTCATTCTTGAGTTCAAAATCTTTCAAATGACAAAATCTCCTTCTTGTCATTAGGTAGAAACTCCTCTGCTTGATGACAAAAGCCTTCAACAAAGAATACCTGGCTTCCATTTTTCCAGTTTACCTCCATTCATTTAGGCTACACTCTAGACAGCTTGAATTATCTGTATCCATGTTCCTTTGAATTTGTCAGACACATTCTCACATTCGAATCTTGGTTAATTTTAGTTCCACTTTCTTGACAGCTTTGTCCTGTTATCTCTAATTGAAACTCTATAAGGCATAGTTAGGATTTTACATCTCTTCATGAGAGCTAATTTAATCCTCAATGACAGGTTATTGGAATCATCATTTATGGCATTTACCATGCTTTGTTGTATAGAAGTTGTCTTAAGTTACCGTATAGTAATGATGTCAGTACCTCAAAGGTTGGTCCTGCATGTTCTTCTCGTGGCACTGTGGGTCTTTATACATAATAAAGTATACAAATACAGTTATTTAATTGAATTAAACCTAAGTGGTAGTTGGTTAAATCCAGATTTATTAAAAAGCTTAAATTAAGTCCTATAGGAAAGGTCTCAAAAGTTCTCATGGATTTTCAAATTTCATTTATACACTGAGCCAGAAGCTTTGGAATTATTATTACTCTGGCATGAAGAACATATTTATAAATATTATTTTGGGGAAATGCCTTTTCTCTCTTTAAAATAAGATAGATCCACTGCAAATAATTCCACAAGTAACCTTTCCTATGCCACCCATGGACATTGGGCAGTAAAGCCTCAAAATCCAGTTAATATTTAAAGAGGACAGTCTGAATATAGGGAATCAAGAAACTATCTCTCTATGCTTGGAGAGATTTTAATTTGACAGTGTAGATAGGAAGTAATATTTAGAGAGATACTTTAACAAAGAGATAACAGAAAATCTAAGATTTCCATCTTAATGAGAAATTGACATTTCTAAAGACATGAGAAGACATCTGCTTCTGATCAAGATAAACTAACGGGCTGGATTTACCCTGTTACCCAAAATAACAAACAAAATATAAAATGGCCGGGCATAGTGATTCATACCTGTAATCCCAGCACTGTGGAAGGCCAAAGTGGGATGATTGCTTGAGCCTAGAAGTTCAAGACCAGCCTGGGAAACATAATTTTTTGTTTCCATGAAAAAAAATTAGCTGGGTGTGGTGGCTTGTGCCTGTAGTCCCACCTACTAGAGAGGCTGAGGTGGGAGGATGGCCTGAGCCCAGGAAGTGGAGCCTGCAGTGAGCCGTGATTGTGCCACTGTACTTCATTCTGGATGACAGAGTGAGACCCTGTTTCAAGAAAAAATATGTATATATACACATAATGTACTAATAATGTGTATTTGAATATTTATGACACACATATATATAAATATACACATATATACCCATCACACACACACACACACACACACACACACACACGTACACACACAGACAGTGATCCTTGAGTAACAGCAGCAATCAAGATGAATCATAATTATCCAAGTTTATGGCCTTGAGAGAGTTTCAACCTGCAAGGGGCAACCTAGGCAAAGCCTGGCAGACACGAGTTGAGAAGATGGAGCAGACAGCGTGGGGAGGCCAAGGTGGTTAAAGTTTGCAAGACAGAGTACCAGAAAGAGTAAAACTGAGCAGAGAATTCCAGAGGTGTTCTAGGCCCCACTCAAACCCAAAACTATTCTTAGGTATGGAATGAATGTGTTTCCTCCAAAACTCAAAGAACCGGGAACTGTGAATCCTTCTTCGTAGTAAGGTGTGCAAAATGCAGCAGCTGTCCCATACTTTGGAGACCCAATGTCTCAGTGCCCGTGACCACTGGACCCCTTTAAAGAAGTGGCAGTTCCCTGAATCTTCAAAACTTTCACTTTACAATCTCTGTAGCATGTGTTTCATCACATTTTCCAGTGTTCTAGCCACAGTTGCTCACCTTACCCAATCATTTTATGTTAAAATAATCAATGTGATATTTAGTGGGTTGTTCAGATGGCCCAGATCTCTTGAGATTATATTATGATGAAATGTAGGAGAGTTCGCTTAGTCCTGAACCAAAATGATATATGCATATTGTTGCCTGTTGCATTTGAATTTTGTTCCTCGTCTTGTTTTCTGACTGGATAGGAAAGAACAAAATCTGCAAAATTAATGCCTACATATCATATACCTGAATCAAAATTGATCCATTTTAGTGAAACTTCACACCTGGCAAGACAGCTGTGATAAGGATGCTATTTGAACCTATAGTCATCCTTGAGGACCCATCTAGCTATTGTGGGGGCCATATTGGTGAATTAAATGATATATGAACCACCACTTCTACATTCATTAAACGTTTAAAAGTGACCTTTAGTCAGTAGGTTCTGGTCCTGAAACCTGACTCAGACACAGAAACTGGCAAGTGATTATGACATTTTATTGAAGTGACTACTTTTAGCCTCTTGCTCATTCATTCTTGCTCACTTGTTTTTATGTTACTTATTGTAGCAAAATATAAATAACATAAAATTTACTATTTTAATCATTTTTAAGTGTACAATTCATTGGCATTAAGTACATTCACATTGTTTTGCAACCAACATCATATCCATCTCCAGAACTTTTTCATCATCTCAAACTGAAACGCTGTACCCATGAAACAATAACTGCCCATTCCCTTTCCTCCCTGCAGCAGAATCACTATTCTACTTTCTGTCTTGCTCACTTTTGATAATATGTTAAGCAGCATCTTGATGACTGCCTGTCCGTTTTGTCCTTGGAAGTGCCATATTCTATTTACCATCTTCTTAATGCTCTACTGGGCACTCTGATTTTGTTGCTTGTTAAAATAATTATAAAACTCTGACTTCTGCTAGCTCAGCCACACCACATTGCTTTTGTTGCTTCCTACCTTTGCTAACAGCAAGTCTATTTCTGTGATAGCCTTTACCATCAGCCTTGGCCCATACAGGAGAGCGATCACTGACCCTTTCAGTGATGCCGTTGATGCTCAGGTCTGCACATTTCTTATAATCCTGGTAAACAGTGTGTCTTCTAGTTCTTCTCAAGAAAGATACTTTTTTGGAGGATCTTGTGGCCTCACATAACATTTCATGCTCCTGATAAAGACATATCCAAGAATGGGTAATTTACAAAAGAAAGATGTTTCAGTTCCACATGGTTGGGAAGGCCTCATAATCATGGTGGAAGGCAAGGAGGAGCAAGTCATATTTTACATGGGTGGGTGGCAGCAGGCAAAAAGAGAGCTTGTGCAGGGGAACTCCCATTTTTAAAACTATCAGATGTTGTGAGACTAGTTCACTATCATGTGTACAGCATGGGAAAGACCTGCTTCTATAATTCAATCATCTCCCACTGGGTTCTTACCACAACATGTGGGAAGTATGGGAGCTACAAGATGAGATTTGGGTGGGGACACAGGGTGAAACCATATCAATAACTCCTCCAGTTGTCCTAAATCCCTGAGCCTTTTAATCCTTCATTTAGCATCTGCCACAGAAACTAGGCCTTTCAACCTTACTCACCCTGGGTCATGACTTTTTCCAGGCTTCTAATAGAAATCCAAGCAACAAATTTGTACTAATATTATCTCCGTTTTTTGTGAGGGTGTTCAATCCTATATCTAGAGAGCGTGTCTCCAAGTCAGTAAATTCCTTATTCGGTTTGCGGTCCCACCTTTTTGAGTACATTCAGTATCCAGTTTCACAAGCACTTCCTGGGCTCTATTGTATTTGCCTGCTGCATCGCATATCTCCTTTGTGGGTGTAGTTTATGTCCTCCTTCATTAGCACCCACACTTCTTAGCTGCATTAACCTTGGCTATAGGTCTGATGGCCAGGTGAAGAGACCAGGAAAGCTCCTGAGTGAATATGTTGTTTTGTGTGGAAGGATGGGAGAAATTTCTGTATAGTCTTTACACACAGGATCAATGCTAGTTGTTAGTGGGGAAGAGTGAGACCATTCTGTACATTGAGAGGATTCAAAGGATGGTGGGGAGTCAGTATCATCAGGGTTATCCATGTCCCTCTATCACGTGACAGCACCTCAGTATTACTTTTCTATTGACCTGACTTTGGCATGAGAGCCTGGCCTTGAAC
This sequence comes from Plecturocebus donacophilus, assembly GCA_004027715.1. Classification (NCBI taxonomy): domain Eukaryota; kingdom Metazoa; phylum Chordata; class Mammalia; order Primates; family Pitheciidae; genus Plecturocebus; species Plecturocebus donacophilus. The sequence continues at coordinate 32,705 of PVKP010006996.1, forward strand.
ATTTAACTGCCTTTGACGTTTAGCATCTCTGACTCCTAAATACTAGTCTTGAGCTTCATTTTTTTCTGTTTGCCCATTTTATGAGCTTCTTGTGAGCTACTAAACAAACTCTCTTGCTCTCACAGTTAGCTTTTGGTTGTTTGTTAATTTCTTTTAGCATTTTATATCCATCTTAAGGAAGTAATGAACTTAGTAAAAATAATTTAATTCCATTATGGTTCTATTTACCAATTCCCCTGTACAAATGTCTGAATGCTCACTGTATTCAGGGAACAGCCCTTCCCCGGGATAGTTTCTCAGGTGGCTACTGGTGAACATTTTAACAAGTGGTTGTCTATGCTCCACTTGCCACTCAGGAAGGAGTCTACATTGCCAGCTGGGGAGTGAGTGACAGTCCCATACACTATCTTAATGCCTGTCATCTCAGACCATTCCTGGTAAAATCATGCCCACTAAGTTATTTGGAAATCAGATACTACAACAAAGCTAGAAATGCATAAAGTACGCCAGATGGAAAAACTCATGAAAGAAAACGGGAGTAAGAAAGAGGCAAACGAAGTATTATCCAATACTAAGAATGTCTCTGCCAGCCTGGTAGAGAGCTTTGGAGCAAAGATTTATGTTAGAGAAAAGCTGAGTTGGGTATAGTCCATTTTAGTTAGCTTTAATCACTCTTTGACTGGGAGCCAACATAAGTGATTAAACTTGGCTCAGAAGCTAAGTCAGACCTTCAAGGAACTAACAGCTGAGGTTATCAGCTTACCACATTCTTCACAGCTGAGCAGTGAGTCTCTTCTAAAAAGGGGATCTGTAGGCCACATAATTATTTCCGCCAAACTTCCCATAAAGTATTATTCTTTACATTGATTTTTGAATCTGTTTCTGATTTTGACAATAAATCTAGAACTTGAAGCTTCAAATGCTGCCTTTGCTGGAAGTGCTCTTCACCTCTTCTAGGTAAAGATAGATACATGGCAGATACCTGGCAATGCTACACTGCATTTTAATGCTGATTAAGCATTTTCCCTTAAGGCCCTTCGTACTGATTAAGTCATTCTCTTACTGATTTTAAGTGTATGTTTTCTCCTCTAGCCTCTTATTTGCGTTTCATGCATTTAATCCTTGATTTCAGGGAGAATGCAAAGTTTCAAATAAAAGGATTGAACTATGTCAACACATCCTACATAGGAGATATTAATTAAGCATTTTAAGTATTTTTAAATAAAAATACAATAGACATTTCAAATGAGAAGTACATTACTTATTTGAGGAAGTCTCCATGGAGAAGTACTCATAATTAGACATCTAGAATATGCTTTTCTGTCCAGATAACTGTAGTTCAGGCAATGTATTAATTTAGGTCTGGACTGTTAAATTTCACCTTTTAATTTACTCTTTATAAAAAATAAATTTACCCACTCATATGGTTTAGCTCTGTGTCCCTATTCAAATCTCATCTCAAATTGTAATCCCCACATATCAGGAGAGGGGCCTTGTGGGAGGAGATTGAATTATGAGGATGGTCTTTTCCTTTGCTGTTCTCATGATAGTGAGTTCTCATGAGATCTGGTTGTTTGAAAGTGTGTACACTTCCTGCTTTTCTCTCTCACACTCTCCTCCTCTGTCAGATAAGATATGCTCGCTTCCTCTATGCCTTCCTTTATGATTGCAAGTTTTCTGAGGCCTTCCAGTGATGCTTACTGTGCAGCCTGCTTACTCTACAGAACTGTGAGTAAGTTAAACCTCTTTTCTTCATAAATCACTCAGTCTTGGATAGTTCTTTATAGCAGTATGAGAACAGACTAATACACTCACTAAATGAGTAGTTAGTCAATAATATTGCAGAAAATCTAACTCTTAAAGCCATCTAGAAGCATAGCATTTAATTATGTCACTTCCATCTACTTCAATATTTATTATCCTTGTTAATTAAAGCATTTTCCCCAAGACTTCTGCTTGCCAACCATATGTTACTCTGGCTAAAAGTGCCATATATTCTTGAAGATAAAAATATTTGATAAAAATATTATAAGGAACAGTCATGTTACTACCAATTTGCTCCCCCAAACCACGTGTGTAACATTTACTTGAAAATAGTTTCACTTAGAAGTTATGTAAATATTTTACTAATCCACATTAGTTTTTTCCAATGCATTGTGCCTTTGTGTGTCTGAAATTCTGAAGATTGACCTACCATAAACAAAAAGACAAATTTATTACAGAAGTGATGGTGGAAAAAATTGCTGTTTAAAATAATCATTGTCTAAAAAGGGAGGACACTGTTAAATTAATTTCTTTTCTACAGAGTTCTTTGATGGATTTGAAAATGCAAATCTGAGCTTTGAGCTGAATTTCAAAGAAGTGTTCTGAGGATAATTTATAGTTCTCTTGGAAAGGAGATGAAAAGAGGGAGATGGAATAGAGGAAGATAAGGAGTCAGCAGTATGGGGGAAGGTGCAATTCTAAGTGGGACCACAGGGTCAGTGAAAAAAAATCCTGGAATGGGGTTACCAGAAGCTTAATGATAAAAATTATGTTGTTTCTATTTCTTTATTGTAAATCCTATTCTGACTCAAATCTTCAGTAGAATCTGTCATACATGTAAATACCTAATTTTAGAATCAGAGTATTTTCTTGTAGTTTTTATGAAGTTTGCTTAATTGTTTGAAATAATTATGGAAAGACATTGAAGCAGAATTCTGTAACTGGACTGATACAAATCAGAGAAGAACATCATTAGTTAGGAATATCAACAGAATTAAGGCACCAGAGATGAATGTGAAAATAAGTTGAAGCCACTTTCATGTCCTGCCCTCCATCTCTTGAATATTGAGAGATTAATGGAAATCCTGGGAGGTTTTTTGAATTGTTCACAAATAACAGAATTAGAGTTTAAGCCCATTAGCTAAGATATCTTTAAAAAAAATCTTGCCATTAGATCTTACGGGGTGAGTGATCCTATTAAAATCTCAGTTGCACAATGATACTAAAATCCAAGACCTCAATAATAGTGGAACTAGAAACTGAACATTTAGAAGAGTTTCCTCAGTGGCTCACTCCTCTCAATTTCTCTGGTTACATTAGTTTTTACTCATCTAATTGAAGATTCGCTTTCTCTGCAATGTCAAAAACTCAGCTTTTAACAGCTATCTGAAAGGAATGATTAAACTTGCTGAGTCTCAAATCATAAAATACTAGGGAAAGGTAGACTTATGCTTGATCCAGATCACTTCACGTGACCTCCTCATCACCAACCAACTGTGCCATTGTATCCTTTGCATTGTAGACTAGTATAGGGATTTCTATTTTAATTAATTACAAAATTAATTTTTGAGATGGTCTTACTCCCTCACCAAGGCTAGAGTGCAGTGGTATGATCATGGCACACTGCAACCTTGACCTCCTGGGCCCAAGTAATCCTCCTACCTCAGCCTTCATGAGTAGCTGGGACTATAGATGTGTGCCACCACACCCCGGTAATTTTATTATTTTCTTTTAGAGATGAGGTCCCACTGTGTTGTCCAGGCTGGTCCTGAATTCCTAGGCTCAAGCAATTTTCCTGCTTCAGTCTTCCAAAGTGCTGGGATTTACAGGTGTCAGCCACCATGCCTGGTGAAGGATTTTATTTTTAGAGCATCAGCATTTTTGGATATGTTATTTCTACTTTGCTACGGTCATTCATTTATTCTTCTGATATATGGATTTGGGGACACTGCATGTCCCCAAAGGCAACAGGTGTTTTAATCCACTGGCTATAGAAAATTATAAATGGCCTTTTTCAATCACAAATCATGTCAACTTTTAAAAATAACATCTACTAAAATCATTTGGGGATATGGCAGCAAATAATTAATAAAACAGTTGAGACAAGGGAAGAAGGCACTTCTTGTAGTCAGGAATAGTTGATTGATGACAGAGAAAATGTTTTTTTCCATGAAAAATTTTATGTTAGACTCCCAAAAGTCTATCTGGAAAGTGTTCTCTAGATGCTTACCTGTATGGTTTAATAACAATTCTCGACATCTTTTAATTAATCACATCTGTCAAATGATGTTGAAGAAAAGCAGCTAAATGGAATGTCTTCAAGGACAGTTTGGCTTTAGTGACTAAGGATTTCATTTACTCAGAAAAAGAGGCTTGCAAATGTGGCATATAGTAATTTTCAACAGTTCTTTCTTAAATTAACAGAGTATAGACTACTTAGGATATGTTTGAAATAATATGCGCAGTTGTCAGAATGTATATATATGTAAATATCCCTTATAGGTGTTATTTCTGACCTTCATCATTAACGTTGTGTTTATAGGCTATGTCAACAAAAAGAAATGTCCACTCACTCTTCTTTCTAAGCTATGTTTCTATTCGGGAGGGATGAATAGGGACAATAACCTTTTTCTCTTTATACTGTTCTTACAATTATTTCATTATTCTTTCAGTTTTGTTACTATATGCTGAAGTAATTAATTAATTCTAAAATCTTAGTGGCCTGACTTAACAATTTCATTTTTGGCCCATGGAACATATGCAATGCAAATTAGTAGCTGGGATTTGGTGGGGGGTTGGATCCACAGTCAGGGACCCTGGCTGACAGAGGCTCTGTCAGCTTCTATGTGAACTATCTGGAAGATGTGGCCTTTCCCATTTATGCAATAGGTGAAGAGATACTAGAGAGTCTTGCACTGGTAATTAAGTACTTTGCTCTGGAAGTACTTAATTACCAGTCTTCTGGAGGAGACATGTGTGATTTAATTGGTCAGAACTAGTCACATGACCTCACCTAAATGCAAAAAGATTTGCAAGTATTAGAGAGTATATGAAATAATCAGTGGGCTGACTCTTTGCCATACTACATTCCAGAATTATATTTGTTGAGCAGGAGACATTTTAATGAAACCAATTGAAAAATTAAATAAACTCTGCCATTTTCTTTTTATTCCAAGGTCACAGCACATGTAAGAGATAATATCATATTTAGACTACTAATTCAATTTGCTTCTGATTTTTATGCTGCACATACTGTTCTTCTTCCCTTTAACAGTCTCCAGCCGTGCCAAAGAAGAATGATTCAATGTGCTGAGAGCTCTAAAGTAACTGTGCCTAGAGAAAGTAAATATGTTAAAACCCACATGAAACAAACCACAAGCTATTGTTTTTGTAATGTAAAGTTAATTTCTGATTGAGAACTTATTGTATAGGGTAAAAAACAAATCATGTTTCTGTACCTTTTTGACTCCTCCAGAGATTTACTGTAAACTACCTCTCTTTAGTCAACTTTGTCCCAAGTGACCCATACTAGAGTTGAGTTGGATTAAAAACCAAATGAGATGTTGGTGAACTACAACAGTAATCAGAGATAACAAATAGCATTAACACTGTGGAAAACATCAGGGATTCTTTTGAAAATTGATTAATTAACACAATATCTAAGTTTTTTTTTGTTTAGTAACCATTTAAGGAGTGATCTGAAAATGATATGCCAATTTTAGCAAGTACAAACTGTCTAGCTATTTAATAAAATATCACAGATGGGTCCTGAATTATATTCAGTAGCAATTCAAATTGCATGTAGGGACAGACATATTCTCTGGTGGGGACTCCTGCAGAGCGTCTCATTTATGATAGATCAAAATTATTTTTGCTTCATTCACACACAAATGCATACTTACATGACAGTCTAGGAAAAGACTTTGTGGAACAAGGTCTGGATGCATTTCTCCTGGTGCCTGTTTTTCACAAATTTATTTTAAACATCTAATTCACTGTTGTGGGCTCTTAGAGATGAACCATCTGTCACAAACCAGAATCAACATTTATTGTAACTTATTAAGAGAGGAAAAGTTGCTAGCAAAACCATTTAAAGTGTAAAGTTGTATGCAGACTTCATTTCCCACAGAGGCTTTTAAAAAGCAGATTAGATGTTCATCTGTGAAAATGGTTCTGACTTTTGCAAATTGGTAATGATCTCATATGGTAGAATCACTGACAAGGTGGGGAATGCATGGGGAAGGAAGGAAGACAGAGGAATACAGCACACTCTGTGTGTGTGTGTGTGTGTGTGTGTGTGTGAGAGAGAGAGAGAGAGAGAGAGAGGGAGAGAGAGAGAGAGAGAGAGGATAAAGAGGGAGGGGGAGGAAGAGGGAGGAAGGGGATTGCATCTCTGCATCTCCTGGGGGTTGGGCACAGTGCAGAGAGGATGCATTTCTTCAGATGGTGGCAGAGTGTGGTATTGAAACCAGTGAGATGGCAGAGGGTTCTATAGTCTGGAACCTAATTTCTCTGTGAAACATCCAGTCTTCAGTGAAATTAACAAATGGACTGATTTTTTTTTATTTATTTTTTTATTTTTTTGAGACAGTGTGTTACTCTGTCACCCAGGCTGGAGTGCTGTGGTACAAACATGTCTCACTGAAACCTTGACCTCCTGGGTTCAAGCAATTCTCCTGCCTTCGCCTTCCAAATAGATAGAACCACACATGGCTATGTTTAAAATTTTTTGTAGAGATGGGGGGGTCTCACCATCTCTACCAGCCTGTTGCCCAGTCTGGTATTGAACTCCTGGGCTCAAGCAGTCCTCCTGCCTCAGCCTCCCTAAGTGTTGAGATTACATGTGTGAGCCATTGTGCCCGAGCCCAGGTGGATTCATGGATTCATATGACCAGCCCTTTTAATGAAATCAGCAAAAGGGCTAACCTGGTGCCTTTCAAGGAGGTGAATCAAGATCTTAATTTAAATACAAGCACAGAGACAGACAGACAATCTAAAACTTACTAGAAGTTCAGAGATTGGTAGAACTTTTGCAGAGAGTGCCAGATTTGCTCAAGGTAATATATCTGTAGTCTTAAATTACATTATCTTAAGTTTCCAAATGGAAGGTAAGTCTCAGCTGATCTGGGTTGCACAGACATTAAATATTTCATCATACTTTATTCCTTGAGGTAAGCACTAGATGAAGCAATAATCATATAACATATTCTTAGGAATTAGGGGATTCCTACAGTTTTCGAGAATAGATGGGGGCCTTTAGATGTTGGCAGGTAAAAAAACAGGATTTTGGACCAGTCACTAAGTTGCTAGAAAACACAAATTAATAAGATGTCCCACATTTAATTTCAAAGCTCCACACTTCCAAAATTCTCAAGTTATAGGTTTTTACTTTTAAATACATCATCTTCTTTTAAATATTGTTCTTTTTATTCACTTTAATCATGAGTTAACTATATTCAACTGTCCTCCTCAAATACCACATCTACAAGGAATGTATTACCAATTACTCTTATTGTTTTAGGTGAATATATATGACTAAAGTATTCTGAAACTTATATGTACCCAAAATATATCACTTAAAAATTAATGTCAATTCACATAAAATCCAATCTCATTTTAGTTTTCAAGAAAATCTTGAAATTTGATACATTTAAACTTAGTACATTTAAAGAAAACCTTGAGGAAATTTAGTGTCTGAGAGACTGTGTAGTCCTTTTAATGTGTTATTTTAAATGTTATCTTGTCCTTTTAATTATTCTCTAGTATACGAAGCCTACTTACAGTGTCGTAAAGTTTACTTGTTGATTTTAGATCAGTGTTTATCAATTGTTCACATTCAAGCCATGTGTGCTTAAATGTGAATGTATTCAAAACTGTCAAAATTCAGTTTTGAATACATTCTTCTCAGTGACATCCCTGATATTTTCCCACCCGAAGAATCTCTGAAAGGTAGAAAGTAGTCTACCTTTGGTCTTAACTACCATAAAACAAAATGTCTTTGAGCTTTACTTCCTGTAGTTTACATTATATATTTTAAAAAGTTTCATTTTCCAACTATGTAAACAACTGGTTGGTGAGGAAGAATCAGAGAAGGATGAGCTACTGTGTTCCTGATCTCTTTTATGAACCTCCAATGCCAGTCAGCATCCATTGCTTTTGGGGGGAAAAAAATGCATGTATGAGTTTTTTTTTTGTTTGTTTTCTTCAAAATGCTACAGGTTGACTGTGGGCAAAACAGTGAATATAATGACATATTCCGTTTCTTAATTAGATTATACCATATAGCCAAAGTAATGGGATAGTAATTTCCCTGACTACATTGTATTATATAAGACTTGCTTTAAAGTTAGAAATTCCATATGAGAGGCACATTCTCTTGCTGTTGCAAAGATGCAAATAGCTGTATCTTGGATGGGGTCATGTGGCAAGAAGATGTGAGTGACCTCTAGGAGTGGACAGGGGCCCCTGGTGACAGCCAGCAAGTGAGGTCTTCAATCCTACAATTCAAGAAGCTAAATTCTGCCAACAACTAATGAGATAGGATGAGAGCTCCAATTCTCAGATAATGTTACAGCCCTGACCTGCCTGCATCTTGATTGTAGCTTAGTGGGATGCTGAGCAGAAGATCCTATTAAAATGTACCAGACTCTTGACCCACATAATGGCATTAATTTGAAATGATAAATGTGTGTTCTGAGTCACTAAGTTTGTGCTAACTTGTTACACAGAAACAGAAAACTAAGATCAGTGAAAACATATGTTCACACAAAACTTATATGTGAATGTTAATATTACTTTGAATCCAAATAGCCAGAACCTAGAAGCAACCCAAATATCCATCGACTTGTAAATAGACAAACAATATATGGTCCATCTATACAGTGGAACACTAGTAAGTAATGTAAAAGAACACCCTTCCTACATATTCAACCGCATAAGTAAATCGCAAAGCCTAAGTAAAGAAAAAGTAAAGTCGCTAATTAAAAAAAGGACAGTCATAAATGGCTTCATGCTGCATAAATGTACTTATATACTTATAAAGGTAATACCATAGGAACAGAAAAAAATCAATACTTGAAGAGGCTAAGGGTATGGTCGAATCGATTGCCTACAAAATGGAGATTGAAAACTTTTTAGAGTGATGGAAACATACTATATATTCTTTGTGATGAGTTAAATATCTGTCATCCATCTATCTAGTTTTAAACTCACTAAATATATGTTTACATATAATTATACATATATAATAACATCCACAGCAGAAAGAACAGTTAGCTAATCATAAATTTTATTTTCTTAATTTTCATTGTTAATATTTACAATGCAGAAAGAGATTCTGCCTTGATTGGCCAAAGTCAATGGGCTTTATTTGCAATTTCTGTGTATATTTAATTTATCAAATATTGAGTTTCACACTTAAATGTTTAGTTAATCACATATATTCATTTAATAAACTTTGCAGAAGTCAAGAAAATTTTGAGTATGAAATGTATACAAAAATAATTTTAATAAGCTTAAGAAATTCCAGCTATACATAATTAATGAAAATTTCTCTAATAAGCCTATGGATATTAAACACATAGATTTATATGTTTTTAAAAATCATATTAAAAATCTCCATATTAAGGATTTCTGGCATATCAATAAACACTTTAGAGAGAGTAGAAAATTTGTAATACTTTGTTGCAAATAACATTATAAGGTATGGTTACTAGTAGTCTCATTAATAGCTCCAGTAGTAAACAACAATCTCTTCTTTCAGATTTATAATATATTTAAAAATTAACATTTTATGAGATTGAAATTCACTTATATTTTTAAAAACATAGACCCTTTGGGGAGATTTTAAATATTTTACAGTTCTAAATCAGGATTTGTTTTTGCTTGAATGAAATATTTGCATGTTGTAAAAAGAGCTAAAATATATGCAGTTCTTTATCTTTTAAAATTGTCTTAATATGAATGACAAGTGTTAATGACATTTTGGTGTCTTTGAAATTAGGTTTTAATAATATGGATTCAATTTATTTGCTTTCCAAATAAATCTTCTAGTTGTGATATTTTCTCCTTAGGGTGTGGTCTTTATATTAAATTTCTTTCTAGATGACTAAATCTCATAGTGAACTGTATTTAATAACCAGCTCAGACAGAATCTATTAAAATGCAATATATTTTTAAGTATTTAGGTACTTAAGATAAAAATATGCACATTTTAGAGGTGGGTACTAAATACAGATTTGTATTTGTAATGGCAAAAGTCTGTTTGATTTTCATTTTTTTTTTGTTTCAAGGATGTAAAGTTCATCTTTTCACCTGTAAGACTTCTATGGTCTTGCCTGTAAATATGCACCACTTGTCATTTAAATTACTGAGAAAAGGAATTCATTCTATAAGCTTCAACAATGGGAGATTTCTCCCTAATTAGTAGAATGATTTATCCTGATTATTTCAGGAGTTGTATTTGTTAGACCAGCTTTTCAATTTGTTGAATATATTTTCTATATCTAGTTTTTGCAGAATTTTATGAATTATTTGTGTAAATGTTTTGGTATTTTAACAGAAAATTAAAAGGCATTTGGATGTATTTAATTCACTTTGCCAGAATATATAACACTTTATTTACTTAATACAGAGTGCCGATAAATATCACTTATGTATATGTGGGTATACATGCTCATTTATCCATCAATTGATCTGTCAAGCTATTTATCCATGAATCCATCCCTTTTGCCTTTTGTATGAAGTGTAAGAGAGGAAGTCTTCCAGGGTGATATATAGAAAAGCATAATGAGAATCAGGTAACACAAGAGTATAGATAAACAAGAAGATAATTTCCTTGCTGACTATATGATATGGTTTGGCTGTATGTCCCCACCCAAATCTCATCTTGAATTGTAATCCCCACATATTGAGGGAGGGACCTGGTGGGACGTGATTGGATCATGAGGGCGGTTTCCCTCATTGTGTTCTCACGATAGTGAAGGAGTTTTCATGAGATCTGATGGTTTTAAAAGTTGTTGTTTCCTCTGTATTCTCTCTCTCTCTTGCTGCTCTGTGAAGAAGGCAACTGCTTCCCCTTCACCTTCTGCTATGATTGTAAGTTTCCTGAGGACTTCCCAGCCATGTGGAACTGTGAGTCATTAAACCTCTTTTGTTTATAATTAGCCAGTCTCAAGTAGTATATTTATAGCAGTGTAAAAATGGACTAATATACTATATGTTATCCCAAATAATCTCTGGATAACACTGTGGATTATTTTATTTTAACATGGCCTTTATCCACATTTATTTTCCCTTTGCCATCTTACTCAAGCTAGTGGGCATATTATGCAAGGATTTAGCTATGGTGGTATAAAGAGCTGAAACACAGTATGTACCCCAGATGATGGAAGGCCTTGGAATACTTTTGTTGTTAAGAATTATCAAAGAGTTTTCTGAGATCTTCTGAAAAGTGAAATTTTTAATTGGAGTGCAAATGTTGAAAAATATAGACCCCATCATCAGATACATTTTTTTCTTGGGCTCTAATAACTGACTCTTTGGTTTACCAGTTGGGAATGGGTACCTGAATTAAAACATGAAGTTTCCTTTCAAGACAGCTTACAAATAAGAATGTACATTACAAACTGGTGTGCTTTCAAACAAAGTTGTCATAACTCAGTTAAGCAAGTATTTGGACACAATTTTTCACAATTAAAAATGTCCACCCTGTGAACGAAACAGTCATCATAGTTAATCTTCAGCCCTCCTCATGATAAATATTGATTTATAACATGACAGTCATCTAATAAGCATCACCTGAAAACCCTGGTCATTGGAATAACTGAGTCAATTTATATATATATATATACACACATATATATATATATATATGTATATATATATGTGTATATATGTATATATATATTATATACATATATATACATATATACATATATATACACATATATACATATATATGTATAATATACATATATATTATATATATGTATATACATGTATACATATATATACATATACAATATATATACATATATACATATATATACATATATGTATACATATATATGTATACGTATATGTATATATTATATACATATATACATATATATTATATACAATATACACACACACACACACACACATATATATATATATATGTATATGTATAATGTATTTCATCTACCTCAACTCTCCAGGTTTTATTCAAAGGCTTATCAACTTTTCTAATTAAAATATGCAAATAAATAATTTGGGGTAACTGTCAACCTATATAAAACTCTTTGCTGCTTTAATTGTTCTACTCATTTGTTTGTTCTATAAAATATACGATAAAGTGAGATTCTTACACAGTACATAGACATTGAGGTCTTTAATTAAAGAACAGATCAGTGCTTAATTAAATTCACCTGAAAATTCAATGACTGTTAAATTCCTCATGGCATATATAAAGTGGCATACATAATAATGTCATAGGTGCCTCAAAATGCCAAGTCACATGGTAGTGGCTACCTCTGAGGCATATTTTTAGTAAGTGTGCATTCTTTAAATAAAAAGAAGAAGTGCTTCTGATGAGCATATCAAGTTGCTATGCCAGGTAAATGATATTAGGGAAAAAACTGGGATCATTATAAATACTTGGCATGCCCCCAAAACTTCTGAAAATGGTTGCTGTTTCCATTTTATCTTCAGTATGTTCAATCCATATGAATTTCAGAGGGTATTACGAAAAGAATTTTGATAACTGAATACCCTGAGTCAAAGGGATTTATTTAAAGTGAGGACACACGAGTTGCTCTTTAATAAAATCATTCAGCATATAGTGTCAAGTAAAGAGAAGATATCAATAGCATGTAAGCCACTTTTGTGAAAGAAGGTTAGGATTACCATTTGCAGGTTGTCTTTCTAATTATTCTGTTCTTTAATAAACAAAATGCTTTGCAAATAAACTATTTGATTTTGATTTCTATTCCATACTAACAAATAATAATTTTTTTGAAAGAGACATTTATTATGAAAAGAAATAGGAGGGAAAAATGATACGTAAAAGACAAAGGGTACAAATAAATACAGTGACCAATTTATTAGTTGAATTATACTAAAGTAAGTTTTCTTGAAAATATATGATGTTGTAGGCCTAGAAAACTCATCTTATGCTAATATTATGTTGACTTGAGTTTTATGGAGCCAGCCAGGAACTTTTGTAGCTTATCTAATGGGTATATTTAATTATAGATTCATAACATACCTATGTGTGAATGCAGAGAAGATTTGACAGGGTAATAATTTTTAGTTCAAAGGATCTTTATAGTTAAACATGATACATTTCTAAACATCTAAATTCTAAAGCATACATGATAGCCTGCTAAAATACAAATACCAAGACTTAGGAAATGACAATATCATTTTATAGAATTTATGTTTCTGAAATGGTTATAACATTAGATGGTACACTAAAATAAATTTTCCACATGACTATAATTTTCCCTTGTATTTCACTTTTAGTGCATTTTCTATTACAATAGAAATATATCTGAAGTAGACAGATACTCCCTTTTTCCCTTAAACAAAGTAGATGATGTATTTTTGTGCATTAGTACTTCCATTGTGAGTATCATTTATTGACTGGGGCTGTGAAACAAGAATGCCCTTGGTGACCCCTAGGACCTTATAGCCATGATAATGGGCTTCACTTTTACGGTTCTTTTGGAATGCAGTCATTATTTTTTCATCTTCTCTCCCTCTTATACCTTTGCTGCATTTAGTACATTTGTTGCTTTTAATCTGCTGCATCATTTTACACGTGGTTGTCAAGTACGTAGTTTAAGCTTTTCCTACTTCAGCTCTGAGGCTGTGTTCTAAGTAGTCAAACTGAAAAGGAAAAAAAAAAAAAAGAAACAACCTGAAAAATAGCATAAGGAAGAAAAGGCAGGCACTCACTGAGTGGATCATAAATGGCATCCTACAAATCAGTTTTTACGCTTTTAATGATACAGATGTAAGATATGCTTCTCCAGTATTTTAATTTTGATAAGCTAGAGTTTAATGTCTTATATTATTTACAAAAAATTGTATTTAAATTTTTCCAGAAGAAAATTTGCAATATATGCTGTTTCTCTGTCTAATGAATTGAAGTACTTATGGAGAAATTTTTATGTGGCATATTTTCCCTCTGATTATTGTTCTGCTACTATTTAATACTGACCGATCCTTGAACTCTGGGTGGCTATGACCAGTGCAGCCAGGTCATGTATTATGATTTTTAAAAATGATATTTATATTCATTAAATGGTGCTATTGATTAAAACTGATCATTTATCAGGATGTATATTAGGACTCAGACTTGGGATGAACCTACAGGACTTCTTTTCTGAATTGAGACTATCACTGACAGATTGTTTTTCTTTAAACATAGCTGATGTTTGTAGCTGAATGTTGTGCTTCCAAATATATATAATATAATAATTAACAAATCAAAATCTAAAAGATTAAAAATTGTTAATTATAATTTTGTTATGCAAATATGGCCCCTACCAAGATTCAGTTTCTTGTTATTGTCTGTTTTCTTGTCCGTCTTCTACTAAATATGTTTTATTATCTTCGTGGATAGAGTTTTAATCATTATCATATTCCCAGTGACTGGCCTAGAGCTCAATTCATAAAAGCCCTCAGTATTTAAAAATAACATCTGGTGTAAACTCCAGGTTATCAGATATTGTTTATAGTTTTAGCAAGACCTAATCCTGTCTTTCAATAAGTTCACATTTAGGAAGGAGTAAAAAATACTCCAATGAGTGGGTATAGTAAAGATAGACTATATGCAGTAGTTATAGATTTTTGAGACAGCAAATAATTAATATTTAAAGTGTCTAGGGACCTATTAAGGAAAAGGATATTCCTTTCTACTCTTTTTCTATGTCCTGTCAAAAACAAATCTTAGTGCATATGAGATAGACAAAATCCAGAGCTCAATTGTTACACATAATAAAAATAATGTAAGCAGTTGCATTGTTCCAAAATGCCATTTTAATAAAATTGATCCCATATGTGCAAGATGATTATGAAGCCAATATTATTTTATTACTATACAAGCTAGGTAATGCAAGTAAAATTTATGTTTAGTGGAATTAATACAAAATAGAACTCAGTTCTATTTTCTCTATTAAAACATTTTTATTGCATTTTACTGTTACAACAGGAATATATCTGAAGTAGGCAGACACTCCCTTGTTCCCTTAAACAAAATAGGTGATGTATTTTTGTGCATTAGTACTTCCATTATGAGTATCATGTATTGACTGGGGCTGTGAAACAAGAACGCCCCTGGTGACCCCCAGGGCCTTATAGCCATGATAATGGGCTCCACTTTAAGCAGAAGCACTGGATCCCTAATCCTATTTTGTTTTTCTTATCAAATAAAAACAAGTCCTTGTGAGTCTGTTTGAGCAGTTCTTCAGTGAACATGTAGACTTGGTACATGGACAGCAGATTGACATTCCATTCATCAGACTGAAAATTGTTCGGTAGAATGTGGTGGAAGTTTTAGGTAAGTTAGAAGACTTCTCTTTCTATAAGAAGCATTTTTGTACTGCTTTAAACATGTCTAAGGTTGAATTTAATGAAATAACTGAAAGTTATAGGAGCTTGTTATTTTGGCAACAGCTGGTAGATTTATCTAGTAATCAAGAATTATGATTAGGAATATTCAGGGAGAAAAATTTTAATGACAAAAGCAATAGAAGGCTTCGAAATCTACAGAAGGGATATTGTGCATGTCACAGTATACAAATAAATCTGCCCAGGCAGACTTTTTTTTTCCTAAAATTACAGACATCAATAAAAAACATAATGAAAATAAATTCACATATAATCCTACTGCTACGCCAAAATAAATTGCTTTCTTTTCATATAATCCTTATCAATATGTATATACAATTTGTGGTTAAAAACCATGTACTTTTGTACAGCTTGATTTTCTTTTAGGATTATATCCAATACTCTATGCTACTATTCAGTTTTAATTATTATCACTTGAATTTTAATTACCACTTTTCTCTGTTAGATATTTTCTTAAGTGAACATTTTCACAATTTCCTTAGCTATTTTCCTCTTAGTAGATATTCTCTAATATGGTTCTACATTTTTACTATAATAAAAATATTCTAATGATAATTTTATTTATAAATATTTTAGATTTATGCAGCTATTTGTTTCCTTGGATGAAAATCCCAGAAACAATACTACAAGTCAATTTTTTTCCCCATGATATTTGCTTTTTAAAAGAGTTTCATCAGCTTAAAGTGCCATCAGGGATGTTTGAATATACCATTTTCACCATAAGCGTTTTAGAAATTCACAGTATAATTATATAATTTTGCTTGTTTGGTAAGTAGATAATATTATCTTCCTGTTTCAGTTTTTATTTCTGGTGCAGGAAAAACATTTTTCATGTTTGTTTGTTAACTGTCTTTCCTTTTACTTACTATCTTTTCATGTTACTGGCTCATTTACCTATTGGAGTCAATGTATTTTTAACCTGCTTAAATAATATAGGTTGTAATCACTTTAGTACAAATACTCATTCCTATTTTTTGATTCTTTGAGTTTTTATTATCAATAAATTTATTAATTTTTGATAATTCATTAGTTTCCATTATATTTTGTAGAATTTGAGGACCATTTGACAGGAAGTTTTTATATTTCATATTATAAAATCACTTGCAATTAGGACTGGTGCTGGTTTAAATAATTTTTTTCACTATTTTCTGTTTTTAATTAGAACAGAAAAAAGATATTTCTTAATACTTGTATATGCTAAGACAGACTTTAAATATCTAAAGATATTATATTGATAACCATATTAGTCATCTTTTTGAGAATCTGCCTGGTCTATGATGACTATTTTCCTCTAAAACCTGAACCACTTCCCCTCCTTCACACATTAGTGCTCTACTGTCAGCTACCTATAAACCATATAATTCACCTGCTGCCAGTGATCTAGAACTTAAATGATGCCAGTGAGGCCGAAAAGTGGCCATCGTCTGCTAAGAGCAGGTAGAAGTAAAATGAATGAAGCAGTTATGCAGAGAGAAGCATGGAGGGACAGAGGAAACTCCTGACCTCTTTAGGGCTTTCCAGTTTCTGGATCCTGTCTGTCCTGAAAACTTTTCACATTTTGTGGGCACAGATCTTGTGAATAATCTTTTATCCCTACATCGAATTTCACCACCTAAAAAATTTATTCATGTCTAATTCTACTAATTTTTTTGCATAAAAGATCTTGACAAAACATTAAGATATATGCCTATATGGTGGTTCATGCCTGTAGTCTCAGCTACTTGGGAGGCTGAAGCAGGAGGATCATTTGAGCCTGGGATGCAGAGGTTACAGTGAGCAAAAATTGCACCACTGCACTCGAGCCTTGGTGACAGAGCAACACTCTGTCTCAAAAAAGAAACAAAGCAAAGCAAAACAAAAATATGCCTGTATTCCCAGCTACTTAGGAGGCTGAGGCAGGAGGATCACTGGGGCCCAGGAGTTCAAGTCCAGCCCGGGCAACATAATGAGATGGTATCTCTTAAGAAAAAAAAAAATCAAAAGAAGGGCCATACTTTTTGTTGAAGAATTACGACATTCTTGTCACAGCCTCCCAACTAAAATAACATCTTACAGATTTTTGTGTATTGTGTTTTGCTTCATTTGTATAATTTGATTGGCCACATACAACTAACTTCTGTGTTTTCTTGTCTTCTGAACATTGCCTTTCGTTCTGTGCTAATTGAGTAGGCAAATGGTTTCTATTTCAAGATACCTTTTCTGGAGATAAATATTTAACTTAGAGATGTAAGGCAGGGTCAGTAAAAATGTATTTTTCATAGAATAGGTTGGTATTCATTTCTACCTGAAATAAAAAACTCACAGAACTTTTTTTAAATGTGAAAATACAAAATGTTGCAAGCCTTACCAATAAGCAAAGTAAAGCAATTTCTGGGTGGGTACTGAAAAGACTGTCTCTTTATTTTCCTGCATATAAGTAAGTGTTCCTTATATTTTTGCTAAATGAATGCATTAATAAGTAAACGCAGCCATAGAGAGTTTATCCCAACAAAAAGAGAAACATTGATTTGGCTCGTGGCAAAATAAAAATTATGTGTGTTTTCATAAAGTTACAGATCTGAGTTTCCTTATATTAAACTACTGGCAGTTTATATCATATTTGCTTTTGACTATGTTTCCTTTTGAAGTAGAGAGCTTTTATACTCCTATACCACTGTAGTAAAACAAGTTTTTATCTGACTTTCTCACTATGCTCTAAACTTCTTAAGACAGGGATTATTTTTCTTATTCACTGTGTATGAATATTATTTTCTTTTGGAGTCTTAAAATATTGTGCTGTTATGACTTATAAATTGTAAAAAAAAAAACCTTAATAGTTAACTGAATATGGCCTTTACACAGAAACTTGAGAATATAACGAAAAGCAATGCCGTGCTTCCCAGTATTTGTAATTAAAACAGACACAGAATTACCATAAGAGATCCTGACTAGAGATGTGCTTGGTTACTTACTGTTTAAAAAGAAATTTAATAAAAAAATTACATAAGGCTATCTTGCCCTATTTTTACTTCACCTTAGATAAAAAGATTTGATGTCATTGTGAAAAGATAATACAGGATCAACCATTATTCCGAATTTTAAATTTCAGGTCATTGTTCAATTATAGAAGGGCGGCACTTGATTCAACACTGTAATTTTGATGGTTTCTTAAATGAAAGTTTCCTGAGTTTCTTTTTGGGAAGTTTTTATAATAAAGATGTAAAAATGTGCCTATTGAATATATTAATTTTGATGTTCTTTTTATTTTTTAATTTTTTGTGAGACAGAAGTCTCAAGGCTGGAATGCAGTGGTACGATCTTGGCTCACTGCAACCTCTGCCTCCGGGTTCAAGCAACCCTCCTGCCTCAGCCTCCCAAGTAGCTGGGACTACAGCACTGTACAAGCATATTTATTAATGTTTTTGTCAAGATCTCTTTATGCAAACTATTAGTAGAATTAGACATGAATAAACTTTTTTAAGTGGTAGAATTTGATGTAGGGATAAAAGATTATTCACAGGACCTTTGTCCAAGAAATGTGACAAGTTCTCAGGACAGACAGGATCCAGAAACTGGAAAGCCCTAAAAAGATCGGGAACTTCCTACTTCCCTCCATGCTTCTCTCTGCATAACTGCTTCATTTGTTTTACTTCTACCTGCTCTTAGCAGAAGATAGCCACTTTTCAGCCTCACTGGGATCATATGTTGATTTTGTATCCTGCAACTTTACTGAATTTGTTTGTCAGTTGTAATAGTTTTTCTATGGAGTCTTTAGGTTTTTCCAAATATAAGATTATATCATTAGCAATCAAGGATAATTTGACTTCTTTCTTTCCATTTTGGATGCCCTTTATATCATTCTCTTGTCGGATTACTGTAACTAGGGCTTCCAGTACTCTGCTCAATAACAGTGGTGAAAGTGTGCATCCTTGTCTTGTTCCAGATCTTAGAGGAAAGGCTTTCAGTTTTTCCCCATTCATTATGATCCTAGCTGTGGGTCTGTCATATATGGGTTTTATTATGGTGAGGTATGTTCCTTCTATATCCAGTTTTTAGAGGGTTTTCACAATGAGATGTTGAATTTTGTCAAATTCCATTTCAGCATCAGTTGAAATGATCATGTGGTTTTTGTCTTTTATTGTGTGGATATGATGTATCACATTGATTTGCATATGTTGAGCCATCCTTGCATCTCTGAGATAAATCCCACTTTGTCATGATGAATGATTTTTTTAATGTATTGTTGAATTTGGCTTGCTAAATTTTGTTGAGGATTTCTGCACCAATGTTTGTCAGAGATACTGGCCTGTAGTTTTCTTTTTTGATGTATCTTTGTCCGGTTTTGGTATCAAAGTAATACCGGCCTGATAGAATGAGTTTAGAAATATTTCATCCTCTACTATTTCTTTGAATAGTTTAAGGAGGATTAATATTAGCTCTTCTTTAAATATTTCATAGACTACAGCAGTGAAGCCATCAGGTCTTTGACTTTTCTTTGCTTGGAGATTTTTTTGAAAGGCTTTGATCTCATTCCTTGTTATTATTCTATTTAGATTTAGGATTTCTTCATGGTTCATTCTTATTAGGTTGTGTGTATGTTGTTGGAATTTATCAATTTCTCCTAGGATTTTCCATTTATTGGCATATAGTTACTCATGGTAATCTCTGATACTTCTTTGAATTACTGCAGTATTAGTTGTAAAGTCTCCTTTTTCAGGTCTGATTTTATTTAATTAGGTCTTCCCTCTTTTTTTCTTAGTCTGGCCAAAGTTTGCCAATTTTTTTTATCTTTTCAGAAAAACAACTTTTCTTTTCATTGACCTTTAGTATTATTTTATTCATTTCAATTTTATTTATTTCAGCTCTAATCTTTATTATTTATTTTCTTCTACTAATTTTGGGTTTGGTTTGCTTTTGTTTTTTAGTGCTTTAAGATGTATCAGTAGGTTGTTTCTTAGAAGTTTTGTCATTTTTCCACTTTTTTGATGTAGGCACTTATTGCTATAAAGTTTTCTCTTGCTATTGCTTTTGTTGTGTACCAGGACCCACTGGTCATTTCAGAGCATATTGTTTAATATCCATGTGTTTATATACTTGCCACAGTTCCTCGTTATTGATTTCTAGTTTTATTTCATCGTGGTTAGAGAAAACACTTGATCTAATTTCAATTTTTTTGAATTTTTGAATACTTGTTTTCTCGCCTAACACATGGTCTATCCTTGAGAATGTTTCCTGTGATGAGGAGAATGTGTATGCTGCAGCTGTGGGATGAAATATTCTAAAAATATCTATTAGGTCCATTTGTTCTAAAGTTCAGATTAAGTCCAATGTATCTTTCTAGATTTTGTGTCTGAATGATTTGTCCAATGCTGAAATTGGTGTGTTGAAGTCTGCAGATAATGTATTGGGGTCTATCTCTTCAGCTCTAATAATATATGCTTTATATATCTGTGTGATCCAATGTTGGAGCATATATGTTTATAATTGTTATATCTTCCTGCTGAATTGACACCTTTGTCAATATATAATGACCTTCTTTGTCTTTTTATGGTTTTTGCCTTGAAATCTATTTTATATGATAAAACTACTCCTGCTCTTTTTTGATTTCCATTTGCATGGTGTATCTATTTCCATCCCTTTATTTTCAGTATATGTGTGTCTTCATAGGTGAAGTATGTTCCTTGTAGCAGCAGATTGTTGGAGCTTGTTTTTATACTCATTCAGCTATTTTATGTCTTTTGTTGAAGAGTTTAGCCCACTTAAAATTAATGTTATTATTATAAGGATTACTCTTGCCATTTTGTTATTTGTTTTCTGTTTGTTTTTTGGTCTTTCTTCCTTCCTTCCTGCATTTCTTTCTGTGAAGGTGATTTTCTCAATGGTATGTTTTAATTTCTTGCTTTTTGTTTTTTGTGTATCTTTTTGTATGTTTTTTGATGTGAAGTTCCCATGAGGCTTGCAAATAACTTCTTACAATCCATTATTTTAAACTGATAATAACCAGTACTGATTGCAAAACCAATCAACCAAAGAGAAAACTAATAACTCTTTTACTTCATTTCCCCCTGCTTTTTAACTTTTTGTTGTTTGTATTTATATGTTATGCTGTATGTCTTGAAAAGTTGATGTAGTTATTGCTTTTGATAGATTCATCTTTTAGTCTTCCTACTCAAGATATGAGTAATTTACCTGCCAAATTATAATGTTCTAATATTCTTTGTTTTTCTGTGTATTTACTATGATCAGTGAGGTTTATACCTTCAGTTGACTTTTTATTGCTTATTAACACCTGCCTCCCCGACTTTTTGAGACTATAGAACTCCCTTTAGCATTTCTTGTTAGGTCTGATGATGAAATCCTTCAGCTTTTGTTTATCAGGGCAAGTCTTCATTTGTCCTTCCTGTTGTGAAGGACATTTTCATTGGGTATACTATTCTAGGATATAAGATTTTTTCCTCAGTGCTTAAATATATCCTGCCACTCTCTCCTGGCCTGTAAGGTTTCCACTGAGAAGTCTGCTACCATGCATATTGGATCTCCTTTTAATGTCACTTATTACTTTTCTACTGCTGCATTTAGGTTCTTTTCTTTATCCTTGACCTTTGGGGTTTTGATTGTTGAGTGAATCGAAGTAGTCTTCATTAGCTTAATTCTACTTGGGCTCTGTAACCATCTAGTACTTTCATATTGATTATCTTTCTCCAGGTTTGTAAAATTCTACATCATTATCCTTTTGAATAAACTTTCTAACCCCATCTTCCTCTCTATATCCAATTTAAGGCTAATAACTCTTACATTTGCTTGAGTTTATACAAAATTTTACACATGTACCATTATGTATAGTTGTCAAAAGCTGGAAGCAAGCAAGATGTCCTTCAATAGATGAATATATGAATGAACTCTGCTACACTAATAAAATAGAATTATATTCAGCAGTAAAAAGAAATGAAATATTGTCATAGAAAAATATGTATAAATCCTCAATGCATATTACTAAGTGAAAGAAACCTGTATGAAAATACTATTATATGTATTTTGATTTTATTCATATGACGTTTTGGAAAAGATAAAACAATGAGACAGTAAATGGCTTAGTTATTGCAGGGATTTGGAGGAAGTAGGGAGAGTGGAATAGGAAAAGCATAGAGAATTTATTAAGGTGTTGGAACTACTCTGTAGGATACTTGATACATGACAGTATATGTTTGTCAAAACCCACAGAACCTTAAATCACAAAATGCAAACCTTAATCATATGCAAATAATACCAAAAATCCATTGGGAAATTGGGTATCCCAGGAGGAATGCTGATAGGGACCAAAGATTCTAACTGCATTGCAACGTATCATGTAACCTTCTTGAAAGGAATGAGGAAAGAAAGGTACTGATATAAATATCTCTGGGAGAGTGGAAACTGTCTAGGATCTCTATGTAATTATCATTCTCTAGGTGGTGAAGTTGTTTCTCACTGGTGTATATGTTAATTCTGAACCTACTTAACATACTGGGATTGAACAAATGAATAAGTGTAAGGCAGATAGTTGGAGCCAGGTTTCTCACTCTAGAGGTGGGAGGTTTCAGATAAACAAAAGGAAGGAGAGAGTCTAAAATGAATTGTGTGGTAATGGATGAAAATCAGAGATTTCAGAATAACTACATGTTTACCTTAATATGAATAAAGATGAATATAGATATAAATATAAATATGTGTGAATACACAGGATAGTGTTAACACCTGTTTCCTAGCTCTGTTCCTTGAGAGGGACTGGAAGCAATGACTCTCCTATAGCAAGTACACCAAGCATCCAGATTTTCATTCCTAATGCCATTCTCCAGTCAAAGGAGCCAGGGCTCCTTGGAATAATGGCTGATTCCAGGCTGGGAATTCTTGCACAGGAACTGTACAAGAGGAGCCTATAGCATCTTGTAATGTCAGAAAGTAACTGCTACAACAAAACAAAACAAACCACAATGATAGGGTGATGTCAAGGGAATATATGAGCCAACTGAAAGAGTCCAGTGACCAAATCTGTAACAATTTGAATCTTAAGATTCTTGTGACAGAAGGTAAATGCTTTGAAAGAAACAAAATAATACAGATATGTCAACAGGACACATTCGTCAACTGGAAAACTCCCAATGGCCAACACTGGAAAAATTAAGTAATAAAATAAATAGCCTAATATTGAAATATAATCAGGAATGTAAAATAAATAATCATGAATCATTACAGATAAAAATAGATCATTGACTAAATGAAAAATAAATACATAAATAAATGAGAATTTAAAAATCTATCTTTCAGAATGACAAATAATTCATGTAGATACTGTACCCTAAGGAGGCAGAATGTAAATTTTCACACTTTAAATGTGGCGTACACACAGTGTCTTTCTTCTAATTAGTACAGTTTGAAAATAGGAAAAAAACAGCAACTTTATAACAGAGAAACCTAGTAAACTCTACCACAAGTTAACATAATAAATTATAAGTGATCTCAGTAGTATGTACCTTTGATATGAAGGGATAAAATGGCATTTTTATCTCTGTAGTCTTTTTTCCCAAACACTCATAACCTCTATACAACCATGAGATAAATATTAGACAAAGCAAATTGAAGAGTAAGCTATAAAATGTCTGACTTAAAGTCCTAAAAAGGCTCAAATCATCAAAAACAAAGAAAATCTGAAAAAGTGTCAGAGCCAAGAAGAACCTACAGAAATGTAACAATTAAATGTATCCTGGATGAAATCCTGAAACTGAAAAAGGACATTGGACAAAAAGAATATCTGAGTAAGTATTGACTTCAGTTATTAACAATGTGTTAATATTAATTCATTAAGTGAAAAAATATTTTAATGCAAACAAGAGGGGAAGTTAGGCATGATGTATTTGGGAACTTCAAAATATTCTGTCAACAGTTCTACAAATCTGAACTATTCCAAAATAAAAAGTGTATTTACAAATTAAATTTTTAGCCTAACAGACAAAGGTTTTCATTAAATAGCAAAATTCTAGATTGATCTTCTGTTTTAAATATTATTTTATTTCTTATTTCAATTAATGATGATTTTGAGTGAGATAGCTAAAAACATTAATGATGGACAGAATGACTTTTTGTAACATTTGCCAGGGCAAATGATTTTATTGAAATTACAAATATAGGTATACATATCTGTTGTCAGTTTGGAAAAAACAACTGATATCAAACTGATAGAAATGCTATTTAACTCAGATGACTATAAGTAAGACAATATCAGCAAAATATAATAGCAAACCTGACTTTATCAACTTATTTTTAAATTTCTAGTTTTAACAGATTAAAATATAGGACACCCAACAGAATTAAATTTCAAATAAATTATGAATAAGTTCTCAGAACAGGTATGTCGTAAATATTTGAGGCATACTTATACTAAAAATATTCTCTGTGTTATCTGAAACTCAAGGATCTCCTATATTCTATCTGGCAATCCTGTCCATCTATAAAGTACAGGTCAAAGTTATCAATTTATTAATAACAACAGAAATTGCTTTTACCTTGGTGTATAGCATAAGTAGCATGGTTACTAAGAAAGTTTGCAAATTCTGTAAAAATATCCTGCTTAATAAGAAAATGACAAGAAAATATTTACAAATGTAAGGATATGTCCAGAGCTTCTTGGGCATTCATCCTATGCTTAAACAGTAAGTCCTGGCCACATGCTTCCTTGAAAAGTTGCCTACATTTGCTTGACTGTTATAGGAGCCAGTTTATTCTTATGTTATGCTGAAATCTGTGTCTTTATAGTTTGAAGGTTTCTAGATAACATACAAAATAACTTTGGAATATTTCAGACATAGTTATGCTAAAAATATTTCCTGTTTATCTGAAGTTCAGATAATTTTATCTGCTAAACCTGTCAATTCTATCTTTCCAGTCATTGGCTGAATGACTCATGAGAGCAGGAGTGCAAGTCTACTCTTTCTTCCTTATTCTATTTGTTTATTCATCCATTCATTCATCTGTCACATATTTGATGACCAAAGTTTATAGCAGATCCTAAATGTTGAAATGATATTAAAATCTCTACTTCTAAAAAGTGAGCAAGTCAAAAAACTGGCATTAGCAAATAACAGTATATTCATAGTTAATACAGAAGGTAGAGAAAGAGGTTCCTAATTCTGATGGACAAGTAGGATATCAAGAAAACCTCAAAGATGAAAAAGTCTGACTAGAGCAGCAATTCCCAATGCAGACAGGAGAATAAAGACCTAACACAAAAGGTAAGCTTGAACATCCAAGAAAAGAATGGTTTGCACGGAGACTGATGTGAATGGAAGTAACAAAGAACATTTCTTCCATCAGTGTTCTTTTTTCTAGACATTCAGTCTTTAAATCATTCTGTTATAAAGATATATGCATGCATATGTTCATTGCAGCACTATTCACAATAGCGAATACATGGAATCAACCCAAATGTCCATCAGTGATAGACTGGATAAAGAAAATGTGGTTTATATACACCATGGAATACTATGCAGCCATAAAAAGAATGAGATCATGTACTTTTCAGGGACACGGATAGAGCTGGAAGCTGTTATCCTCAGCAAACTAATACAGGAACAGAAAACTAAACACCGAATGTTCTCACTTATAAATTGGAGCTGAACTATGAGAACGCATGGACGCATGGTGGGGAACTACACACATTAGGGCAGGGGCAGGGGCAGGGGAAGGGAGAATATCAGGCAGAATAGCTAATGGATGCTGGGCTTAATACCCAGGTGATGGGCTGAGCTGTACAGCAAACGACCATAGCATACATTTAACTATGTAACAAACCTGCTCATCCTGCACGTGTACCTCAGAAATTAAAATAAGTTGTAGGAAAAAATATTTAAAAATTATTTATTATATTTCATTTCCATATTTTTTCTTTACTTCTAAAAGTACTCTCATTTGGTTAAACTACAGTTTTAAAACTAGAGTAAATATCTCACAGATTTGGAATGCCTTCAAATATGTCTTTGAAAA
The DNA here is from genome assembly GCA_004027715.1 of Plecturocebus donacophilus. Taxonomy (NCBI): domain Eukaryota; kingdom Metazoa; phylum Chordata; class Mammalia; order Primates; family Pitheciidae; genus Plecturocebus; species Plecturocebus donacophilus. Next base: position 59,081 of record PVKP010006996.1, read on the forward strand.
TAATACTGAAATGGAAAAAGTTCCCTTGTCCCCCTTGCAGGGTGTGTGATGGGGGTGTGGCCTGCTTCTTAAATATCCTGCTGCTCAAACCTCTAGGAGAACATACAGACAGGTAGGCTGTGGGGCTCTGACCCCATGGCAGGGTCTAGGGGTGAATGTTTACAGCTCCAGAAGCCCCAGTGGGCATATGATACCATGTTCTCTTTTAGTTTTGCCATCTATAGGTGGCTTGTGTTAACCAGCTCAATTAGACCCTCCACCTTGTCACAAGGACAGAGGTGTTTCTGTATCCCAGGTTCTTGCCTTGGTGTATCAGAAGAATCACCTGGGCTTGGAGAATGAGGGCCAGGTTTTATTGAGTGGAGGTAGCTCTCAGTAGATGGGGGCAGCCAGAAGGGGATGGAGTGGGAAGGTCTTCCTTCCTCTGGAGTTGGGCCTCTCAGTGGATGGGCTCTTCTCTGACTGCCCCAGTCAAACTCTGTGTCAGTCTGCCAGTTGATAGCCTGTCAGCGTGCAGGTGTGCTCCTATGCCAATGTGTTCCTCTTGATGTATGGCTGCTTGTGTGTTCCTCTGCTGATATGCTCCTCTTGATGTCCAGCAGCTTGTGTGTCTGCCTGCTAGGGTCATGTGGTTTTAGGCAGGTCATGGGAGGTCTTGGGAAATGCAACATCTGGGCAGGAAAACAAAAATTCCTGTCTTTGCCTAGGTCCATGGGCACAGGCCTGGGGGTGGAGCCCTAGCCAGGGACCATGCCCTCCTCTACTCAGCACTTCCCTTCCTCCCTTCTGTAGCATTTAAAAGAAACACACCCTTCCCTTCCCAGCACTTCCCTTCCATATCAATACTATTGAAACTAGGTTTTAAACAATCTAGCTGGGTGATACTATTGCACTAAAGCACTAAGACCACTACTACAACAGGGACAAGCACCTAGCTACATTTTTTTTTAATTCTAGAGATATTTCTCTCATAATTTAGTTTTGTTTATTATGCAGTTTCAAAAGCATAAACGCTAATTGGTAGAGTAAAAGCTTTCTTTTTGATTGAGTACCCTATAAATTATGACCAGTTTTTATATAAAAATCCCAAGATCATTCTGTAGGGGAAAGATTGAGGCGATAGTTCGCAGCATGCATCCATTAATTTACTGGATTTTTCAAACCTTGCATACATCAACCATCTAAGTGTAGAAGAAAACTCCATGAATTTATTAACAGTTTGCCGTTTCTCTCATGAAGCACAAAGTCATAAAGAAATAGTTGGTGGTAGATAATAAGAAAGGGAGTTGTGCCAAGCAAACCCAACATATAGTGACGAGCAGCTTGCAAGTAGCCAAGTAGTGACTAGAAATTTATGCTAGCATTAGTCCTACACCATTAATTTTAACCCTGTACACATTGGAAAATAAAGAAATGTAGAGCCATTGAATTTAGGGTTCTGTAGTAAACCCTGAATTGACCACCAGCTTCTGGCTGTTCAATACATCATCTGTGCTGGCAATATGTGTCCCACAAAAAGCAAGATCAGAAAAGACCAGTGAAGATCCTGTGCATATTGATTAGGGTGTTTCTTCTTCTTACTTAACATATAATAATCACATTTTTCAATAATACCAAAAAATGCTCTCACACATCACAATTCCTATAGCATTTTTTTCTATACTGCTTTTTTTTGGATGCTAATTTTGTTGTCAGTCACTCATGTAACTACTTGATGTTTGTGAGCAAGGACACTATTTGCATATTAGATTTATGTATCGGGTTTGCCAATTTTGGCTGTGTGGATATGGCCTTGAGCAGGTTGCTTAATCTCTCTGGGTTCTGCTTATCTATAAGGTTAATAACATAAATCTTATTGAGTTGCTGCATATTTGATCATGTTGTAGGGCAGCTAACACTCTTCCTGGTATGTGGTAGATTCTTGATGAATTGTAAGTGTCATGGTATAGTAACATGTTTGTTATTTCGCTTTCACTGTATGTTTGTCTATTCTCCTTAATGAAATTTGAGGCTTCTAGAAGGATTATAGGACACCATAGTACTATTCCATACATGTTCAGTGAGCTCTCATTATCTTTCAATGGGTTTGAGTCTTGCTGCCAAAACAGAGATAGAAAACATTTATTGATTTGCTTCCTGCCTGAGGAGTTAGAGATATAGTTCACTGATAATATCATGTGACATCTCCTCCATTTGCACTTACGAAGAGCCTAAGCTGTTGGGCTTCTTCACCTATCTCTTAGGTCCTGGGTATTTTTTCATTCTTCCTTTCTGTATTTCCATCTCTTGTCTAGGTTCTTCTTTAATTCCCATTCTTACCAATCTTGTTTCTGAGGGAATTTCTTCCCAGTTGGAATAGGCTACGACTTTCTGTAAACTTGTTGACCTTGAGTTACAACCTTTGGCTACGTTCCTTGCTGTATTTCTTCACGTCAGATGCTCCACATTCCTGTTGTTTTACGAAAATTGACCCATTAGCCCACCCAACATTGGTTTGGCTCAGTTATCCTTGTCTTTCTTTCCTTCTAGCATTTGGAAGTTTCATCCCAGTGTCTTTAAAATGGGATGAGTATTGAAAGGCAAAATAATCTATCGGAACTTCTAATTATATTTATTAACAAGAACTTAATTAAACTAAATCTCACTGCTATAAAATATATGAAGGGACACTGTCAAGCCCACTGCATGCATATTACAGGTGATTACATATCTTACACTATGTGAAGTAAGTTGAAATAAAAGTACAGGAGCTCTCCAGCCTGGAGATACGGGTAAAACCCACATTTGTTCACTTGATTTCAATATCTTGCATATAGTACAGTTTACAGATGCTCTGGTGGATGGATTTATAGATCTATAAAATCAATGAGTGATTTCAAAGATTTCATATAAAAAGTCTCACATTGAGGGTAGTACTAATAATGCAAAAATAAATAAAAGTGCAAATGGCACACTTCTCTTTCAAGCAATGTTTTTCATTAGCCATGGTGTAGTCTAAAATACTAATAATTATTTATTTATGTATTTATTTTGACACAGAGTCACCCTCTGTCACCCAGTCTGGGGTCCAGTGGTGTGATCTCGGCTCACTGCAACCTCTGCCTCCCAAGTTCAATCGATTCTTGTGCTTTAGCCTCCTGAGTAGCTGGGATTACTGGTGTGTGCCACAACACCTGGCTGATTTTTGTATTTTTAGTATAGACAGGGGTTATGCTATGTTTGTCAGGCTGGTTTCAAACTCCTGGCCTCAAGTGATCCACCCTAAAGTACATATAAACATGAGCCACTGCACCTAATCAATTTTACAATAACTGTTGAAAATAAGTGATTAAAATGCTTTGAAATATAGAGATTTACACTTGTTATCATTATACATTATTCTTTCCACAAATATATATTGTATATTGTATCTGTTATATACTTTTTATGTATATTTCTCAGATATAATAGTCATTAAATTAAGTGTAGAAATAATCCGAGTTTAGAATCATACTTTTCAATGGCTGCATCATACTCTTAAACAGGTAGTTTAAAAAATTTACTTATATTTATTACACATATTATGCTATAAGTATAAATGCATATAATACACATGTTTATATATTATTAATCATTATTTTAGTGAAAGACAAATATAGTACTATTAAAATTAACTATTTAAAATATTAAAATATTTTTTATTTTTTATCTCATTCTTTTCCATTTCTACTTAGTGCATATTTTTTTAATGTACAAAATATTATAGTAACATACATATCTAATTTATGAAAAATCTTCAGAAACCAGTCATTTATGCTAAAAGTTATGCTAATTGTGGTACATGGTAAAAAATGTTGGTGACAACTCTTATAACTTACCCATTTACTTGGAGCGAATGCTGGAAGTGTTCCATGCTGCAAGGATCACTGAAGAACTCTTTCAGGTATAGTCAGTAGAACAGTGCTTCTCAAAGCATTCAAATTACTTGAGATATTGGTAAAATGAAGATTCAGTACATCTGGAGGGGCAGGGCTTTTTCCTTACAACAAGAAAAAAGCTGAAAAAACTGAAAACCAACAACTTTTCTTGATTCATGAGAGAATTGAGGTTACTAGACAGAACAATTCCCTGCAAATGGAGGAAGAGATGGATACTGAAAATCTTGGTTGGCAACATGCAAGGATAAACAGGTAATGTAAGCAGAGAGAAATCCTAAGGGAGAATCAAAGAAAATGCTAGAAATCAAAAACACTGTAACAAAAATGAGGAATGCCTTTGCTGGGCTCAGCAGTGGACTGTATACAGCCAAGGAAAGAATAAATGAGTTTAAAGATATGTCAGTAGAAACTTCCTAAACTAAAAAGCAAAGAAAAAAGAATAATGGAGAAAACACCCACCAAACAGATCATTTTAAGAACTGGGCGGATGTGACAATTAGAAAGATGTAACATAGGGAAGAAAATGAAGAAGGAACAGAAGAAATATTTGACATTATAATGGCTAAGAATTTTCCAAAATTAATGAAAGACACTAAACAACAGATCCAGAAAGCTTAGAGACAATCAAGTAGTATATATAAAACAAAGTCTATACCTGAGCATATCCTATTATAACTAAAAATAAATAAATAATAAAGGGGAAAGAGAAAATTTTGAAAGAAGGCAGAGGGGTTAGTGAAGACACCTTACCTATAAAGTAACAGGAATAAAAATTATATTGAACTTTTTTTTTAGAGAATAGAGTTTCAAAAATATAATACAAACTGCAATTGTGAAAAATTACCAAGAGATAGAATAAAATGGAGTCATAAGATATTGTTGGGCAAGTCTATACATCATTTTTGTTAAAACGCAAATGATGAAAGAAAATGTTCAAATTTTACAAAGAGGGATATATAAATGTTGATATTTTATAATTTTGTATATCTCTAAGGATAGCTTCAGGATGTCTCAGAAACAAATAGATTCTGAAAAATTTAATATCAAATATGTTCCCCAACCATTTACCCCATTCTTCCTTTTTTCATCTTATTACTTCTATATCTGCAAAGCACATTTTGTTGCTTTTAGCATTTTTCAAAATTACCAATTTGCTCTTTAGACTTCTTTAGTCTACTTTAGATTAAAACTGCAGGCAGAACTGCACATTTATTTTTCTTTTTTTCCCTCTCCCTTAAATAGATCATTCTTCACAGTTGAAGGGCTAGCCTGCACATGTAGGGCAGGGGTGATAATATGAGGGCAACTGCCTATTTTTAAGTAGATTCAAAGTCCCAGATGAAGGCAAAATATTTTTCTAGCTCTGAAACCTTCCTGAAGTTGCATCTCTGTAAACAATCAGGAACCAAAGAAAATGGGAGAGGAATTCTGCCTTGTGAATGGTGGTTTAGTTATCTGTTCAAGTAGAAGCCTTAAAATGTCTTGTATGTGGTTATACCATATTTGAGTTAGTCCTGTTTGAGACCCCTAAATAGGAGATAAACACAAGGACTGTGCTAAGTGGTGTTTTGTGAGTTAAAATAATGGGATGGTGGCAGGGAAATCACCATTTAGAAAACTCTTCCTAACAATACATATCATGTACTTCATTATTCCTGGCCTATGTCTATTTTCTGAACGGCTTGAGGCAACATTCTATTTCATCTTGCTGCCCTTTCTGATGTTGCCATATAGAGTTGATTCCTCTTAACAGCGTTCTCATCATTTAAAAATATTTTTCTTTTTATAATGTTATCTGGAATTCAGCATTTACAATGTGATATGTTGTGAATATCAATCATCATCATTTTTTCACATTTATCTTTACATGGCACGGCACTCGTGACAACGGGAGGGGTTGGCAGAAATGCAGGCCGGAACATTCCACAGTCCAGGGACGGTTGGTCATTCAGAAATTACATGTTTCCAGAACACTGAGAAGTGAGGCCGGTTGTTCAGGGGGTTGGGCCGGAAGCAGCAGGCCAGCACCATCCTCTTGCAGAAGGCCTCGACCTCATCATCCTCCTCGGAGAGTTCCGCCGGCCGGTCAGTGCTGAAGCCGGTGCCATCTGCTGTGGCGGTGCCCTTGTTGACCAGGTTCTTGATGTCCTGGCCCTCTGAGCCCAGCCCCTCACCCTCCTTTCAGACCATCTTCACCAGCATCTAGTAGCCGATGTTCTTCACGGTCAGTTGTACTCCGAGTAGTCAGGCTAGCGGCGCTCCTTCAGGGCCTTGAAGGTCTCCATAAACTTCTCCAGCTGGTCTGGAGGCAGGCAGTCTCCCCTGCAGTGCTTGGCTCGGCCCATCTTTGTCCCTGGTCTTGTCCATCTACACGCGCCGCAGCGGGCGCTCCCAGGTGCCCAGTTCACACTCCTTGTCGCTGTCGTACTCTTGCTGCTGCTGCTGCTGCACCGCCTTCCCCCACAGCAGCTGCATGTCCTGCATGGCCCGCTTGTGCTGCATGATCATGTGGTACAGCCGCTGCATCTCCTGCTGCTCCTTCAGCTGCTTCTTCTGGACGTCCAACAGCTCCGTGACGCCCACTAGACCCACGGGCTTCTCCTTCTCTTAGCCAAGCCCCTTGAGGTACTGAACTGACAGAGGCGAGGGAGAGGCGTCCACGTCCGGCTGCACCAGCTCAGCAAGTGGCTGCTCTACCTTATTTTCTTCAGGCCCTCTCCGGCTCTTCCGCTTCCTCTTCACGGGGCGGGGAGGGGGCGCTGCGGAGGGAGGCTTCCCCCGGGCAGCTGGAGCAGATGACGGTGAGCGCAGGCGTGGACCCTGACAGGGTCTCAGGAGAGGACTTGCGCTTCAGGCCCGGGTCAGGTGCCATGAGGTTGCCCGTGGAGCCGCCTTGGCTTTCCCGAACTCCTCCAGCTTCTGTCGGTAGGACTTGGACCCTTGGCTGTTGGGCTCATACAGAAAGCTGAATGCCTGGTTCCCATGTTTGTTCTGGAGGGCAATGGTTTCCACCTGGGGAGCCCCGTCCGTTATGAACCTGGCTAACTTTTCTGCAAGGTTCTTGACCTCTTCGTCCTCTGGGGGTGAAACTTTCTGAGAGGCTGCCTGCGACTTCTGCGCTTCCTTTCTTATCTCAGCCACCTCTTCTTTAGAGGAATGCCCTGCTATTCTTATCGTGCAAAAATACAAAAGCCGGGTTATCCTTGTAGTCCTCCATAGCTACTTATTCTAACTCGGCCTTCTCCTGCAACAAAGCTGACCAATTTCTCTGTCGCTGAGTCTCGGCTCCCTCTGGGGGTGAAACTTTGATTTCTAGCCACTGCTTATGACACTCGGGTGGCCTGCTGCGGGCAGCTGCTTGACGTGCGAGTAAGCTTTTCACTGGGCTGCGCAGGCTGGCCAGCCCCAGGCCTGTCGGCCTGCTGCTGAGGCGGAACCTCTTCCCCGCGCTGCGCTGGGGGTGGGCGTGCTGGGAGCGGCACTGGGGCGGGAGGAAGGGCAGCATTTCAGCTAGTCTGTGCCTTCTGCAACTTCAGAAACTGTTGCAGGAAGCTACCATCGTTGGCAAACTTGTTGGAAACGCCGGAAAAGTTGTGTGCATTTGTGATTTCACCAGGATGTGGGGGCCTAAGGCTGGGCACCTGATTCTGTCTGTCTTCTGTTCTGTTTTGGCTTCAATTTCCCGTTTCTTCTGAGCAATGAGCTCTTCTTGGTGAAGGATGTTCATGTTCATTTTTCCAGATTTAGTGGAAGTAACCCCAACCTACCGGTTAGCCTTTCCTTCAACATCCTGATTGTCCATCTTCTTGTCAGATTTCTTAACATATAGTCTGCTCAATAAGTATACACACTCTGACGTACCTGGGATCCAGTTGTAACATAGAATTCCATTCTTTGCAACAAATTTATCTTCAATAGAATCTTTTAGATTTTCTCACATTACTACTGCTTTTATAATAATATTTTTAGAATACTGAATTTTGTAAGAAAAAGTATTTCACTGCCCTTTAAATCTTATAAATGTTTAAATTATTTTCAAAGACATTAATTGACTTAAAAATAACTGTTTCTGGTCATAGTCAAGGTATTATGTTGATGCAGAAGTAATTGCGGGTTTTGCCATAAAACAACAATTACTTTTGCACCAACCTAATAAATTCTGAAAACACAATTACAGATGCATTAAGAATGCATCTGGGACTTGCAGCCATTGAAGTAGTTTACCTGATAGCAGCTCCAAACCTAGGGTGGCCACCTATTTTGGTTACTGATTTTATTGAACTTTTAAATTCAGGGTATACATGTAGGTTTGTTTCATAGGTAAATCTGTCATGGGGGTTTGTTGTACAGATTATTTCATCACCTAGGTATTAAGCTTAGTGCCCATTAATTATTTATCCTGATTCTCTCCCTCCTACCCTCCACCCTCCTATAGGCTCCAGTGTGTGGTGTTCCCCTCTGTGTTTTCGTGTGTTCTCATCAGTTTGCTCCCCCTTGTGAGAGCATGCAGTATTTGTTTTTCTGTTTGGCTGATTCTAAAGGCAGGTAGTCCCAATTTTCACTATTAGAAGAAAAAGATATTTACCAAAAACTAATCTTTTACTTGTGAATGATCAAATTGCCTTAGGCCAATTTACAGTATTCATTAACAACATAAAAGCATATGTCCAATATAGAATTTTCAGGTAGATTTTAATAGGATAACAAAATAATATAGTACGTTTGAGGTAATTCATTTACATGTATTCATACACAAATCATTAAAATTCAGTTAAAAAATAATGCCAGAGTATTTTGAGAGTATTTAAATACCTTGATGTGAAAATTTGATGGTTCCACAATGCAATTATATTAACCTCACCTCGGCATATATAGGAAAGGGGTTTGTATTAGGGGAAAGACAAAAACAAACAAAAACAAATCTTCCTCCTTCAGGACCAAGCATGTAAAAACCCCAAAACAACTTAGATACTTACCACAACTTGATGTATTGACAATAAAAATAATTTTTAAAATACTTAGAATAAACTATCGTAATTCCTTGGGACATATAACCAATGTTATAAATAGTGTCTTGTTTGAGCCTTTTTTTTCCCCTCGTGGACATGGTCATGTGTCTTCCAGATTCACCCTCTAGGAAAGACTTGGACCAGTTGCTGAGAGTGCTGTCAGTAGACAGACTTTGACTGTCTGGTTCTTCAGGGATTGCTCCACTGTAGAGAGCTGTTTCAGTCAAGATCACCTTCTTAGAGCAACCCACCTCCAGTGACTGAAGGGAGGTTAGAATAGTCTAGCCAGTTTGGCTGAGAAAGGACTACTCTGATAAGCAGTTTTGGCTCAGCAAGGACTACTCTGATAAGCAGTTTCAGCTTAGGAACTCTCTTTGGGGTTGTCTGGCATACCTCATAGCATATAACTTATCATTCTGACTTACCCTGCTTCCTTTCTCTCTCTTCCACAAGTATGGATCTGAAGGGGATTCTTTAATACACATTCTGCCCACTAAATACTATTTCAGAGGCTGCATCCCAGAAAATCTCTTGTGCTACTGTTTTTTTAAAATTTAATTTAGTTTTTTAAATTGACATAAATTGTATATATTTCCAATGTAGAACATGATGTTTTGAAGTACATATACATTGTGAAATAACTAAATGTAGCATATTCATGTATGCATTACCTCACATATCATTTTTTGATGCGAACACTTTACATCCACTTTCTTAGCATTTTTTGTAGTATAATACAGTACATTATATGCTATAGTTACCATGTTGTACAATAGGTCTCTTGAGCTTATTCTTCCTGTCTAACTGAATTTTTATATCCTTTGTCAAACCTCTCCCCAAAACAAGCCTTCGGTAACTACCATGAAATCACCTTTTTTGTTTTTTGAATCCACATATGAATGAGATCATGCAATACTTGCCTGGCTTATTCCACTTACTATGAATGTTCTCCATGTCATCTATGTTGTACAAATGATAGTATTTCATTCTTTTCACGGCTGACTAGTATTCCATTGTGTATATATACAATGTTTTCTTTACCCATTCATGTTTTGATGGACACTTAGGTTGATCCCATGTCTTGACTATTGTGAATAATGAATGCTGCATTGAATCTTATGTTGTTTGAATTTGCTTGATTACATCTCTTTTATGTCACATAATGTTCTCTGTATTTCCTGAAAATTGGTAGTTAGATTTAAAATTTAGTTTCAGGTTTGATTTACTTTTTGCAATAATATTTTATTGGTAGTGTTATAATATCATTTTTTGGAACATTAGAAATAATTGATAATCATGTCTTTATCCAGTATGTCATTGTTTTTGCTACTATAATTGTTTAGTACATTTCAAGGAAAAGAAATACTGAATGTCATGTCCTTCTACTCATAAGACAAATGTAAAGCAGGGGCAATTTGCTTTTGGTTGTTCTCCATCTTCTTTATCATGAGACCATTAGGTACCCAGTGACTTTTTGCTATGTGAAGTTTCATGCTTTGGCCCTTCTATCACACCTTAACTATTATAGTAACTAATAAAGTGCTCATTTGTGGGCTGGGCACTAGTAAAAAATAATGGCTAATGATTTTTTCTCCCAGAAGAAAATTTCTGCCTTGCTAATAGCCACATTTTGGGTCTTGTTTCAAACTGGTAACACAAAGCTTTTGTTAAAAAAAATTTTTTTAAAGTCTTTTTTTGTATATGGCCTTTAAAATAAGCACAATCTGAAATACTAATATTCTAGTAGTATTAATAAGTTACAGCATGTCCTCAAATAATATACTTTAATTTGTTTTATTACACTATCAGTGATAAAAAATTGACAGTGGCTGATATGGTTTGGCTCTGTATTCCCACCCAAATCTCATCTAGAATTGTAATCCTCATGTGATTGGATCATGGGGGGTGGTTTACTCTATGCTGTTCTCATAATACTGAGTGAGTTCTTATGGGATCTGATGGTTCTATAAATGGCAGTTTCCCCTGCCCTCTTCTTACTTCCCTCCTGCCACCTTGTAAAGAAGATGCCTACTTCCCCTTTGCCTTCTGCCATGATTATAAGTTTTCTGAGGCCTCCCAAGCCACATGGAACTGTGACTCAATTAAACCTCTTTCCTTTATAAATTACCCAGCTTTGTCATTTTGGATTTCAGCTGTAGGAAATTGGTTATACGGGCAGCAATAGGCAAAATATTCTATAAAATTAACTTCATTGTCGACAATAACTGTCAAAATATCCTTACAGACCCTCTATAATACAGTCAACAAAAACACTACCATTGTGAAATAATTGCAAACTCTCTATATTTTTGAGATATATAATTATTTTAAGGCTGGATATAGATAGAAAATGTATACTGTTTTTACGTTCTCATTGCTTATTTAAAAGGAAGTAACATTTATTTAGTTTATATAACATGCATTTAGTAATACCTCAATAGATATTTTGTATATAATACTTACAAATTCTTCTGTAATACTTCTCATTTATTTTAGGTTAATAACAGTTTATTGGGATTTTAACTTGCTTTTTGAAATATGACATATTTTAAGCATTTTATAATGGAAGAAACTCATTTACATAAATATATTCATATAGCGTGGTAGCCATGAAAATATGCTACTCAGAACTCTTACTGCTAGAGGCATAATGGACTGATGGCCTGTGCTGCTTTCATGCTTGTTCCTTCACTGTGCTCCTGCTGAAGCCAAGCACTCTGTGAGTTGCTGTCATTCCATGTCTGAGCACAGCAGGGTATTAATGTATTGGCTATAAATTGTTTTCAGAAAAAGGTAAAATAATGACTCTCATACAGATATAAAATAATGTTAAAGATTTTATTTAACTTATAATGACAGAACTAGTTATTCTACTTACCTGAAGTTTCTAAAGTATCAAATTAATAGTAGCAGAAAATAGAATTAGTGCTTGCCATGGGCTGTGGGGAACAGGTGTGTTAGTCCATTTTCATACTGCTAATAAAGGCATTCCTGAGACTGGGTAAAAAGTTTAAAGGACTCACAGTTCCACATGGCTGGGGAGGCTTCATAATCATGGTGGAAAGCGAAGGAGAAGCAAAGACACATCTTAATGTGGCGGCAGGGAAGAGTGTGTGTGCAGGAGCACCGTCCTTTATAAAACCATCAGATCTCATGAGACTTATTCACTATCATGAGAACAGCATGGGAAAACCCACCTTCACAGTTTAATTATCTCCTACCGGCTCTCTCCCAAGACATGTGGAGATTACGGCAGCTAAAATTCAAAATGAGATTTGGATGGGGACATAGCCAAACCATATCAAGGGGAAATGGGGAATCATTATTCTCAATGGGCATAATGTTTTAGTTATACGAAATCAATAAAATCTAAATATCTGTTGTACAACATAGTACCTATAATTAACAATAAAGTCAGCCCTTCCCATCTGTGGGTTCTGTATCAGCAGATTCATTCAACTGTGGATTAAACATTTTTTTAAATGAAAATAATACAATTAAAAATAATAAAATAAAAATAATACAGTATAACAATTATTTATATGGTGTTTATATTGTGTTAGATATAGTAAGGAATCTAGACATGGTTTAAAGCACAGTCAGCCCCCTGTATCCATGGGTTCTACATCCATTGTTTCAATCTACTTCTGACAGAAATTTTTTTAAAAAATTACATCTATAATGAGCATGTACAAATATTTTTCTTGTTATGATTCTCTAAACATTACAGTACAAGTATTTACATAGCATTTACATTGAATCAGGTATTATAAGTAATCCAGAGGTGATTTAGAATACAGCTATGCATTGCTTAATGAGAAGGATACATTCTGAGAAATACATTATTACATGATTTCATCACTGTGCAAACATAGAGTGTAGTTACACAAACCTAGATGGTATAGTCTACTACATACCTAGACTAGATAGTATAGCCTATTGCTACTAGGCTACAGACTTGTGCAGCATGTTAATGTAATGAATACTGTAGGCAATTGTAACACATGGCATTTGTATATCTAAACATATTTAAACATAGAAAAGGTATAATGAAAATACAGTAATATCTTATGGGACCACTGTTAAAATATGTAGTCAGTAGAAATGTCTTTATATTCCTATACATCAATAATAGATAAACAGAGAGCCAAATTATGAGTGAACTCCCATTCACAATTGCTACAAAGAGAACAAAATACCTAGGAATACAATTTACAAGAGATGTGACAGACCTCTTCAAGGAGAACTACAAACCACTGCTCAAGGAAATAAGAGAGGACACAAATAGAAACACATTCCATGCTCATGGTTAGGAAGAAACAATATTGTGAAAATGGCCATACTGCCCAAAGTAATTTATAGATTCAACACTATTCCCATCAAGCTCCCATTGACTTTCTTCACAGAATTGGAAAAAACTACTTTAAATTTCATATAGAACCAAAAATGAGCATGCATAGCCAAGAAAATCCTAAGCAAAAAGAACAAAGCTGGAGGCATCATGCTACTTGACTTCAAACTATGCTACAAGGCTACAGTAATCAAAACAGCATGGTACTGGTACCAAAACATAGATATAGACCAATGAAACAGCATAGAGGCCTCAGAAATAACGCCACACAACTACAACCATCTGATCTTTGACAAACCTGACCAAAACAAGCCATGGGGAAAAGATTCTCTGTTTAATAAATGGTGTTGGGAAAACTGGCTAGCCATGTGCAGAAAGCAGAAACTGGACCCTTTCCTGACACCTTACACTAAAATTAACTCCAGATGGATTAAAGATCTAAACATAAAACCTAAAACCATAAAATCCCTAGAAGAAAACTTAGACAATACCATTCAGGACATAGGCATGGGCAAAGGCTTCATGACTAAAACACCAAAAGCAATGGCAACAAAAACCAAAATAGACAGATGGGATCTAATTAAACTAAAGATCTTCTGCACAGCAGTAGAATCTATGAACAGAGTGAACAGGCAACCTACAGAATGGGATTAAATTTTTGCAATCTACCCATCTGACAAAGGGCTAATATCCAGAATCTACAAAGAACTTAAACAAATTTACAAGAAAAAAAATAAATACTCCCCCCAAAAAAGCCAAAAAGCAACAACCCCATCAAAAAGTGGTCAAAGGATATTAACAGACGCTTCTCAAAAGGAGACATCTATGTGGCCAATAAACATATGAAAAAAAAGCTCATTATCACTGGTCATTAGAGAAATGCAAATCAAAACCACAATGAGATACCATCTCACACCAGGTAGAATGGTGGTCATCAAAAAGTCAGGAGATAACAGATGCTGGAGAGGCTGTGGAGAAAGAGAAAGAGGAACACTTTTATCCTGTTGGTGAGAGTGTAAATTAGTTCAACCATTGTGGAAGACAGTGTTGTAATTCTTAAAGGATCTAGAAATAGAAGTACCATTTGACCCAACAATTCCATTACTGGCTATATATCCAAAGGATTATAAATCATTCTATTATAAAGACATACGTACATGTATGTTTATTGTGGCACTATTCACAATAGCAAAGACTTGGAACCAACCTAGATTCCCATCAGTGATAGACTGGATGAAGAAAATGTGTGCAGCCCTAAAAAATGATGAGTTCATGTCCTTTGCAGGGACGTGGATGAAGCTGGAAGCCATCATTTTGAGCAAACCAACACAGGAACAAAAAACCAAAGACTGCATTTTCTCACTCATAAGTGGTATTTGATCAATGAGAACACATGGACACATGGAGGGGAACATCACACGCCAGGGCCTGTCAGGGGGTGGGGGCTACAGGCAGGATAGCATTAGGAGAAATACCTAATGTAGATGCTGGCATGATGGATGCAGCAAACCACCATGGCATGTTTATATCTATGTAACAAACCTGCACAATCTGCATGTGTACCCCAGAAATTAAAATATAATAATAAAATTAAAAAATTATATCCACAAAAAAGAAGAAATGTTTTTTTTGATATTCAAATACCAGAAATTTAGATAACTTCTCAAATAATTTACAAAGGAAAAATGTGCTTTTGTCTTATAAAATTCTTTGGCTTATTTGCTACTTTATTATTCATTTATTTAAAAGTGTATGGCATAGTATTGTGGAAAAAACCACACAAATTGAAGAGAAAACATTAGATCTGAGTTTATATCTTTGAGAACACCAGTTTATTCTCAGAAGATATGACTCTTCTTTATACATACAAGTTAAATGGGGACATGGTTTATGAATTACTGAATCAAAAGAAAGTAGAAATTACTATAATTTTTCTTATAAGATTTCACTAAGAGAAATTTATTTTTAGGAGAAATTATGGAATGATGGAAGTATAAGGAAATTAGAAGACATGGTGATGTAGATTTGAGATTAGACTTAGCCACCATGTTAGTTGTGTGACAACCAACAAGTCAACTAAGTTTTTCAAGTCCATGTGTTTTTGTGTGTTGTATACGTGTTTAAATCTACTTAAGTAGTGGGGACAGGAAGGGATCAACATGAAATCAAATGCATCATGAAGTGGTGTTATTGTAGGAATTTAGGTTGCTCTAATGATTTTAAAAGGTTACAAATAAAGTTACCCTTCTTATGCAATCTCCCTTAATGTTAAAGATGAGTATACTAAGTCAGTGACAATTTGTCTTTGCATTCATACAATCCTCCAGTCAAGATTCAAAACTTAGATTGTTTAGGTTTTAATTATTTGTTAAAATTTCCTTGTTATAAATTATTTACATTTATCTTCTTAAGTTCTTCATAGTATTACATCTTTCCATCAGACAAGTGTGCAGAAGACTTACATAAATAGAAGTTTGAATCGTTCTTAAAGATTTTGAATTGTTGACTCCTCAAGGCAAAGCCTAATTAATTTGTAAATGTGAAGACAAACTGAAAAGTTAGCATCTTTAATGGAGGTATAAATGTGATGATGGTGGAGGAATCTTTTCCTATATTTCTATAGCATAAAAATGGTAATTATATAGTCTTGCCTTTAACAAAAATTGGCCTTTTTAGAACTTTAAGAGTCTTGACCTATTAACTATCTGGCTTTAATATGGAATAGAATATAATCCACAGAACCTCTACTAGGTTCCCATTAAATTAATTAACTTTTCAACCACTTTAGAACTTTAGAAGTTAAAATTTTAAAACCTTGGGGCTTATCTATTTGAGAGAACAAAAGGAACAGATGTGTGATTAAAATTATTTTTAAAAAGTAATAATGGCAAAAATAATTATCCTTAATGTAAAGCATCAGAAAGAATGTGGCTATGAAAAGTAGCTTCATCTGGGACATAAAGGAGCAAAGCTCCGTTTTTCCTCCCTGTCTGTGCACTCAATAGGTGTGATGTCCTTGGCCCTGCTACAGTGGCAATGCTTCTATTTAAAAAACGATAAGGAACAATATGTTGGTCATCAAAATACTTCCAAATACCAAGAGTAACAGTGAATTTAGAAGCATTCTTATTTCATGCAGGCTACCATAATTTCCTCCGTCCTTCCCTCCCTTCTTCATCTTTCTTCCTTCTTCCATTTCTTACCTTCAATGACCAAAAATATCCTAAGGATTGTATATTTTATAATAATTTATTTTGATGAGATGAAAATTATGGATTTGTTACATATACACTAGTGTTTATTAGTAACCTAATTAGCAAACTGTAAAAACATTGTTTACAGTTATGTTAAAATACCTTTGTGGTTTATTGGAATGTGAATAAATTAAAAGATAATCTGTGTGGTAGCTGACCACAAACCATTATACTTTAGTTGGTATTTTTGTTTATTGTATATATAGAAATGTATTTATTTATTTATTCTATCTATACTACCTGGAAATCAAATTATAGAAATGTTAATAACAAATGTTAATATTGACTAGTCAAAAGGAAAGATGAACCAAATGCTAAAACTACTGGGGGCCAGAGAATTATTCCAATAGATTCCTTACAGACTTCCTCATATATTAATCTTGATAACTTTATTTTAAAACATACAAGAAATTAAATCAGTAATGCACTCTTTGAACTTAGAATTTTTCTTTCACAGAGAATCATCACCCAGTCATTCAGCTCTTTGATATAAATTTCTAGCTAAAGCAAATATTCTAACTGAAAAATCAACAGATTATTTGATTTTCCAGTAGAACTCTTTTCTGCTGCTTCTTTATTTATCTGAGACAGGGTCTTACTCTGTCACCAGGTCTGGAATGCAGTGGCACAATCAAGGTTCACTGCAGTATCGACCTCCAGGGGTCAGGAAATCCTGCCACCTCAGCCTCTCAGGTAGCTGGGACTACAGGCACCTGCCACCACCCCCAGCTAATTTTTGTATTTTTTTTGTAGAGATTGAGTTTCATCATGTTGGCCCAGGCTGGTCTCCAACTACTGGCTCAGTTGATTTGCCGGCCTTCGCCTCCCAATGTGCTGGGATTACAGGCATGAGCCACTGCACCCAGCCTTGATTATTTAATTTTTAATTTTTGTTTTCTAGTTCTGAATTTGATTAGAGAAAAGGGAGAAATAAATATATTAAGAAGTAAGTGATCAGAATTTTAGGCCTAATTATGTCATTTTCTCTTTAACATTGAGCAAACAGAGAGATTTGTATCTCTTTCCTTATAGGGGTAGGGCAAGAAATATATAAGCCATTATATTTGTAAGGTCTCTGAAGCCTGTAGAGCACTATAATACCAGAAATTATTATTAAGAAAAAATACAGTATAATGAGTTTTATGTACTTTAAAAAAATCAGAAACCAATATTTTCTAACTCTATTAAATTGAAAAGTATGTGACTAATATTATAATGTTCTAAATAACAGCAACAAAATTGCTTGGGACTTCCCAGACCTACACTAATATTCTGAATTACATAAATGTTAACTGTATTTTGCTTTATTCTGATCTATAAACATTGATGCTAATTGTATTATTGGAATCCATTTATTCATTCTATAAATATGCATAAAGTAGTAGTAAAGCAATATGCAAAAAGGCAAAAACTTGTAGAAATACTGTTTCATAATCAAGAATGAAAACATACATGCATATATGTATATATAGGTATGCATAAAACACACATGTGTATATATATGTGTATGTGTGTATATATATATGTATATGTGTGTATATATATATAAAGGAGAGTGAAATATGAATAATAAAGTGATAAAACTGAGGCAGAAAATACAGCATTGGTGTTTAAAGGGAAAGATAATTACCGTGATTGTCAATATTATTGGAATCCCAAGGCTGGTTTTCTAAGTTGACAAAATTCAGAAAAATTATACATAAATAAGTCATTTTAGTAATCAGCCAAATAAGAGAGTCTGCAATTTGATCTCTTAAAGAGAAGACTTAGTGATTTTAAATTTAACATAATTATTGACCTATTAAGATTTATAATGATTGCAATTTATCTATTATTAAGTTTTCTGTTTTCTATTATTTCTTACATTTTTGGACTAAATACCTTTTGGTATTTACTTCTCTTCTATTGGTTTGTTAGTTATTAATTCTTTTCTGTTTTTTAGTCATTATCCTAGTGCTCAATAGACACAAATGACTAGTGTCTATCCTATTGGACAGGACACAATAGAATATTTACATAATGGTGACAATTCTATTGAAAGTCACCGTGCCAGAGCCTTTTAATGCTTTTTCCTACTTCCCACATTTTCTATTATTATTGCCTTGCATATTAGATTTACATATATTTAAACTCTACTAGATTTAATATTACTGCTTTTGTATAGTCAATTTATTTATATTTACCTACATATATGACTTTCATATTGTCCTTACTTCTTTCCTTCCTACATTACCATACTTCATCTATAATACTTTTAACCTGAAGAACTCTCTTTAGTACTAGTTTACTTCAGGAAAAAAAAAAGTAATGCATTATTTCATTGTTTATTGCCTGAAAATTTTTTTATTCCATCTTAAACTAAAAGAATATTTTGAAGAAAAAAAAAAAGGTGTATGTCAACAGTGTTTTCTTTCAATGTTTTGAAGATGTTATTCCATTTTCCTGAGGCTTCTATATCTTTTAATATAAAATCAGTCACAACCCTGTTATTCCCTTAAGAATAATATGCTTTCTTTGGCTGCTTGTGCTTTCTCTGTTGTCAATATGCCTTAGTTTTACTCTCAAGTGCAAAAGGAAGATTGTACATTTATTCTGCCTGAGTTGCAAACAAGATAAATCTGTTTTATCTGTGGTTCACATCTTATTTCAGTTTTGAAAATTCCAGCCTGATAGTTGCTCAGACATTTTCTTTCTGTCTCTAACCTCTTTGAGGTTCATGTGTGCGTGCACGCGCGCACACACACACACACGATTTTATCATGTATAACAAATATATTATACAACCTTTTCTGAATATTTCATTCTCTTAGCTTCTCTTACTGGGCATTTTCTAATGATCTGCCATCTTCTAATTCTCTAATCTTCTTTTTGCTGCACCTATTCTGCTGTTAAATTCACCTATTGACATCTTAATTTCAATATTTGTAATTTTAAATTATAGAATTTCTTTTTGGTTCTTTTTTAAGAGGTTTAAATTCTCTAGTACAATTTTCCATCTTGCTATTTATTTGAATATAGAAATCACAGGTATTCTAATGGTCAACTCTGATATGCCCAGTAATTAGGTCATCTATGGTTCTTTTACTGTCTGAAAAACAGCTTCCAAGCACATTTAAACCCCCCATGTGCCTAGAGCTCTCAGGGATTCTAAACAGTGACATGAGCCCACACTTGTTTTTAAAGAATGTATTTTAATTTTACCTGTTTTCCTCTTACTTACTTTGATGGCTCTCACCTCTTCTTGTGTAATGCCAAAGGCGAAATAGTTCATGTGCCTACTCACTCCTTGACGGGTTTACTGCCTTTAGAATTGAGTTCATCTGGTTGATTCCTGACCTCGTTTCCCTGATAGGCTCAAGAAAAGTTACAGTTTTGAAGATTATTTTGATGTCAGCATATGAATGATGTTCTCTTATGACTTTATAAATCCTTATTTAAACCTAAGGAAAATAATAGCATATTCTCTAAATTTCTGTATTTAACTTCATCCCAAATTATCTACTTATCAATGACTATTGAAATAAAATCTACTAAATAATAGCATTATTATTCATTACCAAAAAGCACAACAAATCAATGCCAATTATTAAAACTTTAAATTCACATGTAAGAAAATATAAAGAGAAATTGCTGAAAACAACAGAGACCTGATACCAGTTACCTTAGTGACCCTTTATGAATCACTTATCATTTCTTATCTGTGTTTCAAATGTCGGTATAAAAAGTGTTAAGTTTAGAACCTATGTTTCTCATCTCTCTGCTTATTCTGCCACCTCCTTCCTCCCCAATGCATACACACATAACCTGAACTCTAGTTTTACCAAACAACTATTTCCTGTTTCTATTTGTAAAACACTGTAATACATAAATAAAATATGTATTTTGTTTGACATTTTAAAATTGAATTGTATATTTTGTTTTATTCTCACTGGACACTGAAATACTTGGCCTGGGGGATTTTACTTTTTCCTTC
>PVKP010006997.1:0-79675 GCA_004027715.1 Plecturocebus donacophilus
GTCTATAAATACTCTTGCCAAAAATGTTTAACCTGAAACTAATCAAGCCTCTAAATTGAATTGCTGGTTCACAGGAAATATGGCAAAGGAGTGAGTTAAATGAACACTTTCAGTTATCGATTTCTCCGACACTTAAAACACCAATAAACAATAGCTCACAAGGCGGCCCAAGAGAAAGCAAGGGGAAAGCCACATGCTTTTTATGACCTAGTCCCAGAAGGTCCAGCCTTTTACTTTTGCCACATTCTGGTTATTAGAAGTGACTCACTAAGTACCGCCCACACTCAAGGGGAAGTTGTGTCTTTTGAATGTGGAGAATCAAAGCATTTGTTGGGCCTGGCATCGTGTCTCACACCTGTAAACCCAGCACTTTGGAAGGCCAAGGAGCATCACTTGAGGCCAGGAGTTTCAGACCAGCCTGGCCAACATGGCGAAACCTGTCTCTACTAAAATTACAAAAATTAGCTGGGTGTGGTGGGGCACACCTGTAATCCCAACTACTTGAGAGGCTGAGGCAGGATAATTGCTTGAACCCAGGAGGAAGAGGTTGCTGTGAGCTGAACCCCAGTCTGGGTGACAGAATGAGACCCTGTCTCTTAAAATTTAAAAAAAGAAAGAAAGAAAGAAAAGGAAAAAGCATTTGTGGACATATTTTAAAATCACCACTGGGGTTATTTAGGTTAAAAACGACTACAGGATAAAAGAACCAAAAGCTGCCGGGCGCAGTGGTGGCTCACGCCTGTAATCCCAGCACTTTGGGAGGCTGATGGGGTGGATCACTTGAGGTCGGGGGTTTGAGACCAGCCTGGCCAACATGATAAAACCCCGTCTCTACTAAAAATACACAAATGAGCTGGGCGTGGTGGCGGGCACCTGTAGTCCCAGCTACTCAGGAGGCTGAGGCAGGAGAATTGCTTGAACCTGGGAGGCAGAGGTTGCAGTGAGCTGAGATTGTGCCACTGCACTCCAGCCTGGCAGGCGGGGCGAGAGAGTGAGACAGACAGACAGACAGGAAAGAGGAAGAAGGAAGGAAGGAAGGAAGAAAAAGAAAGAAAGAGAGAGAAAGAAAGAAAGAAAAAGAAAGAAAGAAAGAAAGAAAAAGAGAAAGAGAGAGAGGGAGGGAGGGAAGGAAGGAAGAAGGGAGGGAGGGAGGGTAGCGTATTGCGCTCACAGATCCCAGGGAAGAAGCACACCATGCCACAGGCCGCCACACTGGGAGGCCCCAGTGTCAGAAGGAGCAGGGCACATGTGGACAAGAGGCTTGATGGTGGGTTTTGAAGGAAGGAATGGGCAAGGCCGGGTAAGCAGGCATAGGACTGGAGTCTGAATAGCTTCGGCAGGCTCTGGGGCACAAGGGCTATCTCTAGTTGTCCGGTACCTGGCCCTGGAGTCATTAGTGCAGCTGGACAGTGGCCCTGAGAGCCCCGTTGAGACAGCCAGGTGGGAACGGCTCCCTGGCAGAGCCTCCGACCTACCTGGCACTGGGGTGGAGCCGCTGAAGTCTGTTCAGTTTCCGCGGGGAGGAGCCCGCTCCCCCCTCTTCCTGTGTGGAACCCGGGATTCGATCCGAGGCGCCAAGCCACGGGCAGGAACACTCTCTCCCGCTTTGCTAAGAGTCTTTCTTTCCCATTTTTTTTCTGTTTGCCCAATAAATCCCATTTTTCTCACTCTTTGTCTGTAAGCCTAAATTTTCGTGGCTGTGTGATAAGGACCCCATCTTTAGCTGAACTAAGGAAAAGTCCTGTAACACGGTGAGCGCTCAGTAAAGGAAGGGGTGCAGTACGGGCTCTGGGTTGGTTGGTCTGCATTTGAAAGGCGGGCACTCTCCCCAGTAGGAACTGGCCAGCCCCAGGAAGGGCAGACTTTCCAGGGTCAGCAAGGCCCCACCTGTGAAAAAATCAGAAACACATGCTTAGGCCGGCGCGGTGGCTCACGCCTGCAATCCCAGCACTTTGGGAGGCTGAGTGTGATGGTGCCTGTAGTCCCAGCTACTTGGCAGGCTGATATGGGAGAATTGCTTGAACCTGGGGTACAGAGGTTGCAGTGAGCCGAGATTATGCTATTGCACTCTAGCCTTTGTGACAGAGCGAGACTCCATCTCAAAAAAAAGAAAGAAAGAAAAGAAAAGACAGCCGGGCACAGTGGCTAACGCCTGTAACCCCAGCACTTTGGGTGGCCAAGACAGATGGATCACTTGAGGTCAGGAGTTTGCGACCAGCCTGGCCAACATGGTGAAACCCCGTCTCTACTACAAAAATTAGCTGGGCAAGTGGTGGTGCGAGCCTCTAATCCCAGCTACTCTGGAGGCTGAGGCAGGAGAATCACTTGAACCTGGGTGGTGAATGTTGCAGTGACCCGAGCTTGTGCCATTGCACTCCAGCCTGGGCAATAGAGTGAGACTCTGTCTCAAAAACAATAAATAAAAGAAGAAAAGAAAAGAAACACATGCTTAACACACTTAGTGATGTAAAACAAGCACATGCAGTGTTTCATACAGTTTTTGAGGGTCAGAATCTGGGGGTGGCTTAGCCCATGGTTCTGGCACAAGGTCTCTCAGGAAGTGACCATCAAGATGTTGGCCAGAGCTGTAGTCATCTGAAACTTCACCAGGGCTGGAGGATTTGTGTCCAGGATGACCCAGCCACATGGCTGCTGGAAAGAAGTCTCTGTCCATGGCTGGCTCTGGCCAGCAGCCTCAGTTCTTCACCACATGCGCCTCCCCACAGGGCTGCTGGCACCTCCCAGAGCAAGTGATCTGACAGAGGGAGCAAGAGAGGAAAAGAGAGGCCAAGATGAAGCCACTTATAAAAATAAGTTAACATCAGAAGTGACAGCCCATTATGTTTTATCTGTTTTTCTTTTCTTTTCTTTCTTTTTTTTTTTTAGATGGAGTCTTGCTGTTACCCAGGCTGGAGTGCAATGGTGCAACCTCAGTTCACGGCAACCTCCACCTCCCGGGTTCAAGTGATTCTCCTGCCTCAGCCTCTTGAGTAGCTGGGATTACAGGCTAAAGCCATCATACCCAGCTAATTTTTGTGTTTTTAGTAGAGACAGGGTTTCATCATGTCGGCCAGGACGGTCTCGATCTCTTGACTTCGTGATCTGCCCACCTTGGCCTCCCAAAGTGCTGGGATTACAGGTGTGAGCCACTGTGCCCAGCTTTATTTGTTTTTCTGTTGCTTATAACAGAACGCTTGAAATAGGTAATTTTCAAAGACAAAGAACTTGTTTCTTACAGTTATGGTGGCTGAGCAGTCCAGAGTCAAGGGGTTGCATCTGGCAAGGGGCTTCTTGCTGGAGAAGCCTGCAGGGTCCCAAGGAGCACAGACCATCATGTGCGGAGGAGACTGAGCGTGCTAGCTCAGGTGGCTTTTCCTCTTCTTATAAAGCCACCAGCTCCACTCCCAAGATAACCCAGGAATCTGTGAATCCATGAATGGATTGATCTGTTTTGCCTGCATGAACCAATCACCTCTTAAAGGCCCCACCTCTCAGCACCACCGCATTTGGGATTAAATTTCAATGTGAGCTTTGGCAGGGACACACATTCAAACCATAGCACATGACTTCTGTTGTCTGTGGACCAACTATGGTTCGATGAGGCATGGCGGGGTGGGGGACTACGGAAGGGCATGACTGCTAGCAGGTGAGAATCAGCACGGGCCAGCCAGTAGACAGCCACAGTCCACCTTTTGGGCTCCAAAGATTCATATTCTTCCCACATCAAAAATACTGCCAACTCCTAGTTCCATCTCCTATCTCTCCATCTGAGAGACAGGGTCTCTCAAGAAGTGACCATCAAGATGTTGGCCAGAGCTGCAGTCATCTGAAATTTCACTGGGGCTGGATGGTTCGTGTCCAAGACGACCCAGCCTTGAATCATCCTCTTGGTGATAAGTTCACACGAGATCTGCTCATGTCAAAGTGTCTGGTGGCCAGGTGCTTAGCCTCCATCATCTAAATCAGGTCCAGGTGGGACTTTATTTCCTTAAATACAGTTTCTCCATTATAATCTTTGATAAGTTGTCTGTATACCTCTGCCTTTCCCTCCCCAACTGAACATATAAGAGAACACAGAATAACTACTCCAGACGCTCCTGTTCACAAAAAGAGAAAAAAAGGTGTCATGTGTGTGGCTGAGTAGCAGCCTCAGCCTGCTTCTTGCCAGTAGAAATTTGAGGGTCTTCTTTTTTTCCAGGCATGGTAGGCATGATGGCATGGCTAATTAGGCATGGTGACATGTGCCGGTAGTCCCAGCTACTTGGGAAGCTGAGGTGGGAGGATTGTTTGAGCCCAGGAGGTCCAAGCCACAGTGAGCCAAGATTGCGCCACTGCACTCCAGACTGATCGACAGAGCAAGACCCTGTGCCCTCCCTCAAAAAGAACTAAAATATAAGGTCTTCTTTTTAAGTTGTATTATCTCTGTTCCTTTTAGTCTAAGCTGGTGAGGATTCCGTATATACAATTCTCTTAAAAACTGGATTTTCTGTGAATTTTATTGGGCTTTGCTCTATTAGACAAATGCGACACCCACAAATCTGTTTGAGACAAGCCCTTCTCTACCTTCGGCTTCTGCAGACAGCTGAGGGACAATGGACTCTCCTTTGATTGAGAGATACTGTAGGGTGCACCTTTATAGAGCAGGCCTTTTGTCTGACTCAGTGGTACTCTGAGATGCCACCTTATATCTCTTTGGAACCTTACAGTCACATCTAAGGATTCATCCTGGACCACAGTTTTTCTGGCAGGACCCTGCCTTTGATCTTTGCTTAGAAGCCATTTCTTAATTGTAACATAATTTGCTAATACAGTTTGAATATTTGTCCCCACCCGAATCTCATGTTGAAATATAATCCTCAGTGTTCGAGGTGGGGCCTGGTGGGAGAAAAGAGTTTGGATCATGGGAGTGATTTAAACACTGAAGCTCATGGATGGCTTGAGTCATTCTTTGGTGATAAGTGAGATCTTGCTGTAAGTTCACACAAGATCTGCTCATATAAAAGTGTCTGGCCCCAGGTGCTATAGTCCCAACACTTTGAGAGGCCAAGGCAGGTGGATAGCTTGAGCCCAGGAGTTCAAGACCAGCCTGAGCAACATGATGAAGCCCTCTCTCTACAAAGAAATTTTTAAAATGGCTGGGCATGGTGGCTCGCACCTGTATTCCCAGCTACTCAGGAGGCTGAAGTGGGAGCATTACTTGAGCCTGCGAGGTTGACACTGCAATGAACCAAGACTGTGCCACTGTACTCCCTCCTGGGCACCAGAGTCAGACGATTGCTCTTGAACTCCTTGGCTCAAGCAATCCTCCCACCTCAGTCTTAAGCAGTTGAGACTACAGGCATGCACTGCCATGCCCAGCTACTTTTTTCACCTTTTTGTAGAGGCAGAGTCTCAATACCTTGACCAGGCTGGTCTTAAACTCATAGGCTCAAGTGATCCTCCTGCTTTGGCACCTCAAAGTGTTGGAGTTATAGCATCTGACACTTGGCTGCGGCTGGAGGATTCTCGTCCAGGATGGCCCAGGAACATGGCTGTGGGTCACAGATTTCTTTAGTCCAGAGGCTACTCAAGCCATGACTGGCAGCTGACTTCCCCTAGAGCATGTGATGAGAGAGAAAACTAGACATACACACACACAGACACATACATACACACACAGACACATGCATACACACAGACACACATACACACAGAGACAGAGACAGAGAGACAGAAGAGAGAACAGAGAAGAGAGAAGGGGAAGTCCCAGAGTCTCATCTAATCTAATGCTGGAAGAGACATAACATCTTATATGGTTTGGCTGTGTTCCCACCCAAATCTCATCTTGAATTCCCATGTGTTGTGGGGGTATCCAGTGGGAGGTAATTGAATCATGGGGGCAGTGGAGGTCCACTCTTGTTGCCCAGGCTGGAGTGCAGTGGCGTGATCTCAGCTCACTGCAACCTCCCCTCCTGGGTTCGAGTGATTCTCCTGCCTCAGCCTCCTGAGTAGCTGGGATTATAGGCGCCCACCACCATGTCCAGCTATTTTTTTTGTATTTTTAGTACATGTTGAATTTTGCATTTTAGTACCATGTTGGCCAGGCTGGTCTCAAACTCCTGACTTCAGGTGATCCACCCGCCTCGGCCTCCCAAAGTGCTGGGATTACAGGTGTGAGCCATGGCGCCGAGCCTGGGGGCAGGTCTTTCCCGTGCTGTTCTTGTGATAGTGAATAAGTCTCACGAGACCTGATGGTATTATAGGAAGGAGTTTCCCTGCACAAGCTCGCTTTTCCTGCTGCCATCCACGTAAGATTTCACTTGCTCCTCCTTGCCTTCCACCATGCTTGTGAGGCCTCCTCAGCCACGTGGAACTGTAAGTCCATTAAACCTCTTTCTTTTGTAAATTGCCCAGTCTCGGGTACGTCTTTATCGGCAGCATGAAAGTGGACTAATACACCATCACTAAGTCTGTTTTCTACAGGGTTGTGAATTCTCAGAGGCAGGGCATATTATGGGTCATCTTGGAGGCTGACTACTACAAAATTATTAGGGGGTGAAATGTCAGCTTGCCTATCATTTCCATGCTTTCCAAAAAATACTGATGAAGCAAGTTTAGCAAAATATTAAAGATAATTATATTTAGGCCTGGGGTGTATGGGAACTAATTGTATTCTTTTTCTACCTTTCTATATATTTGTACATTTCCATTAATAAAAAGTAAACGAAAGAAAGAAAGAAAAAAGCAAATTTAAGCTTTCCACCTGGGGATGACAAGATGGCTGAGCGGTGCTCAAGAACCTTCTAGAAATCAGCTACCCAGCCTCTCACCTGTCTTCACCAGCAGTGCCTGCCCTGTGCACAGGATTCAGTGCTTTCCCAGCAGGCTCCCTGCAGCTCCACTGAGAGGAGGGCTGGAGGCTGAGTCAGCCACATGGCCAGGAAATGGTAACGGACAACAGAATATGTTTGCCCTCAGGTATTATTTTGAGACAGTTCTGAAACATAGCAGCACTTGTTCTGATTTTGTTCCAAGTGTCTTTAGAGGAACAATTCCATGGAATACTTTTCTTGACCTTGTCTTCAAGGTCAGTGTAAATCATGGGAGTTCGACAGAGTCAGCAATTTTGTTAAACTTTGACCTTGCTCCATTTGTTAATTCAGCTTGGACTCATTCTGTCCTTGGACTTTACTTATTTATTAATGAAAAATAAAACTAACTTTGGGAGGGGTAATGAGCAGCAAACGCTGAGTCATAGCTCTTTAATTTATAGGGAACTCCATGAAATCTTAGTGTTCATTTCCACAAGGCGTTTCTATAAGAAGGAAACTGAATTTTTTTTAAGAGCCTAGGTTAAATATTCACTTTTATGTGATGAATGCTCCGAGCCTAGGTTAAATATTCACTTTTATGTGATGAATGTTCCGTGGAATTTGGCACTAAAATTGGTGAAGTTGAAAAATCGCCCTTTTGGATGTCACAAGCAGTGTGTGCACTGTAGGATGGAAAGAAGAATTTTTCTGTAGCCTGGGCAACATGGCGAAAGCCCATCTCTAAAAAAAACATAGCTGGGTGTGGTGGCATACGTCTGTAGTCCCAGCTACTTAGGAGGCTGAGGTGGGAGGATCACCTGAGCCCAGGGAGATAGAGGCTGCAGTAAGCCATGAATGTGCCACTGCCCTCCAGTCTGGGTGACAGAGTGAGATCTTGTCCCAAAAAAAGTAAATAATTTTTTTTCTTTGGGACTGACTCTTAATTTGTCCTGGGTAATAACCTTTGGTAACTTCTTTTAATTATTCTGGTGTTTAAAAAATCTCTATCCATTATTTTAGAGAAATTCCAAGCTCGTAAAATAATTCAACTGCAGAAGCTTCTGATTGGATTTTGAAATATCCTGTTTGAAAGGAAATTAGTGTATCTCTAGCGGGAAAACACTGCTTTAGTTCATTTGGGCTGCTATAACAAAAACACCAGGCTGGGCGCCGTGGCTCACACCTATTATCCCAGCACTTTGGGAGGCTGAGGCGGGAGGATCACCTGAGGTCAGGAGTTTTAAGACCAGCCTGACCAACATGGTGAAACTCCGTCTCTACTAAAAATACAAAAAGTAGCCAGGCATGGTGGCACATGCCTGTAGTCCCAGCTACTTGGGAGGCTGAGGCAGGAGAATCGCTTGAACCCAGGCGGTGGAGACTGCAGTGAGCCGAGATTGCAGTGAGTCGAGATTGCGCCACTGTAACAGAGGCTGGGGAATAGAGCAAGACCGACTCAAATAACAAAAGAAAACAAAACATAAAAACACCATAGATAGACTTGAGCAGCTCAAACAACATTTATTTCTCGTAGTTCTGGAAGTTGGAAGTCTAGATTGGGGTGCCCGCAGGACTGGGTTCTCGGTGAGTGTCCTCTTCCTGGTGTACAGATGAGGAAGAAAGCTCCCTTGTCTCTTTTTGTAATGGCACGAATCTCATTCCTGGGGACTCCACCCTTATGATCTAAGCATCTCCCAAAGGCCCCACCTCCAAATACCACCATACTAGGGGTTAGGATTTCAACATACAAATTTGGGAGGGGACACACACATTCAGTCCATAACAACACCTTTGCAGCGGAGAGGGCAGGAAGTGTGGCCACATGGTGCATTGGCTTGGTAATGCGCCCATTTGTCCAGGATGAGCTATATTCCTAGAATTCCCTTTGCCTGTATGTTTCCAGTTTGGGGGAGCCACAGGTGTGTGCTTCTTTAGCCAAGTTGAAGCTGTTACCATAACCTTGGTCAGATGACCAGACAAAATACGAAGGAGGAGGCAAGTATGAAATGTGTGTTAATTTCTTTTTTTTTTGAAAAAGCTTAATTTGGAGCCGGTCTGGGTACGGTGGCTCACGCCTGTAATCCCAGCACTTTGGGAGGCTGAAGCAGGCGGAACATTTGAGGTCAGGATTTCGAGACCAGCGTGGCCAACATGGCAAAACTCGTCTCTACTAAAAATATAAAAATTAGCCAGGGGTGGTGGCACGTGCCTGTAATCCCAGCTACTGGGGAGGCTGAGGCAGGAGAATCACTTGAATCTTGGAGGCAGAGGTTGCAGTGAGGTTGAGATCATGCCACTGCACTCCAGCCTGGGTGACAGAGTGAGACTCCATCTCAAAAAAAAAAAAAAAAAAGAAAAAAAAGGAAAGAAAAAATTGGAGCTGGGAATGCTGGCTCACACCTGTAACCCCAGCACTTTGGGAGGCTGAGTGGGGAGGATCGTTTGAAGCCAGGAATTTGAGGCTGAAGTGATCGATGATTGCGGCACTGCACTGCAGCCTGGGTGACAGAATAAGACCCTATTTCTAAAATAAAATAAACAAAACATAGCTTAATTTTGATTTACAAGGTAAGTTACTTGTCTTGGAAGCCAGGCACGCATGTGACTCTCACAGAAGGCTGGCTGTCTTCCTTCTCCCGGCCTCCCGGCCTCCGCCCTCCAGGCTTCCCGATTCTCTCTCCCTCCCCTCTGCGCCTCCCTCCCTCCCGCTCCCTCCCCTCACACTTCCCTCCCTCCCTCCTCTCCTCCCCTCCCCTGCGCCTCCCTCCCTCCCTCCCGGCCTTCCCTTCCCCCACCTCGCAGACCTCGCTTCCCCCAGGCTCCCTCCTCCTCTCCGCCCGCGCCCTGGAGGCTACGCCTGCGACTGCAGCCCCGGGCCCGCTCCACGTCCCCCGGCGCCCCTGCCCGGCCTCCCTCCGCGCGGGGCGGCGCAGTCTCAGGCCGCGGGACAAGGTACGTGCGCGTCCCCGGGGCACCCCAGCCCGGGCCCCGCTCCCTTGAACTCGCGCGTGTGTTCCGACCGTGGCAAAGAGGGGCTTTGCCGCGTGCACGGGGAAGGAACTTCCCACCGCCCGTTCTCAGACGCTGACTTTCCTAAAAGCGATTCGCTGCCCTTGCACGATCCCACGCGTCCCAAGCAGCCGCCCCGTACACTTCGCTGTTTTCCTGTGGGCGTTTCGCCATGCATTTTAAAGAGAGAGTGCAAATCGCGCCGTGTGCAAACTGGCACCCGTTTTGGCCATTTAGCACGGAGGAGGCGTTCCTCCATGCCCTTAATGCTCCTTGTAACAATGCTCCTTCCTACAGTGAGACGTTCTGGTTGTAGAGTTTTACTAATATAAAACTATGAAAAAACCGAGCATATTCGCATTGAAATCAGTATCCACATTCGACAGCTTCTCCTTAGGGTGGGTATTAAGAAGGGAGGGGCTGGGTCTGTGGTCTAAGGGTGGGACATCCTAGATGCTGGGTAGGTGTTGCCAAGAACGACTGGACAGTTTACACCACAGCCATGTGGGTCGGCAGGCCTTGGAAACACTGGGCACTGAGATTTATGTCCACTCGCTGATGGAAGATGCCACCTGTTGTTTTCAAAGCCCATTTCTTTTTTTTATTTTATTTTTATTTTATATATTTTAATTTTTTTAATTAAAAAAAATTTTTTTTCAAAGCCCATTTCAAATAAAGTGGTTAGAAGGGAGCCCCGCCGGTGTCCAGGGAATCCTGTCCAGGCCTGGGAACAGCCAGGGAAAAAGCAGAAGACAGGGTTGTGGTTGGCCTGTCTGCAGAGGCCAGTGTGTGCTCATCCAGGTCGCTTACTAATTCATGCTGTCTCAGCCAGAGACACTTGGAAAATACAAGCATGGCTGCTGAAAAATAAAGATTTGGAGACGTTTCATGTTTGTAGAATCATCTAAGGATAAGTACTGGCCTTACCTTCCCTGCGGCAAGACTGAAAACCAGTTATCATGCAAGTTCCTACGGTGTTTAACCAGCAAAGGAAAAGCCTTGTGCCTTTCCCGTTAGACACCACCATCCTGTGTTATCTTGGGGTCCTCTGTAACCCCGAACCCTGGATGAGCTTCCACTTGGCTTCCATTTCTAAGTTTTCTTTTTTTTGAGACAAGTCTCCCTGTGTTGCCCAAGCTGGAGTGCAGTGGCACGATCTCTGCTCTCTGCAACCTCCACTCCCCGGTTCAGGTGATTCTCCTGCCTCAGCCTCCTGGGTAGCTGGGATTACAGGCATGTGCCACCATGCCCGGCTACTTTTTTGTATTTTTAGTAGAGATGGGGTTTCACTATGTTGGCCAGGCTGGTTTTGAACTCCTGACCTCGTGATCCGCCCGCCTCTGCCTCCCAAAGTGCTGGGATTATAGGCGTGAACCACAGTACCCGGCCCCGTTTCTAAATTTCTAAAGCTTCCAGGAATGTATTCCTAGACTTCCCTGCTTGTTACAATCCTGTAATCCCAACTATAGCAGTCCCTTTTGCTTGTCAGAATCTGTTTTCTCTATTTCTGTTGGAGAACCGCGTTGTGCCTGGAAGTCTGACTTGTGAATTATTTAAATCCTTAGGGCATGAAATCAGGAAAACCACAGTCCACCACACTTTACCACCTGTCTCTTACTTCTCTGACTGCCAATGTCAGGAAGGGAATGTTTGGTTACAGTGTTAAAAGATAAATTTCAGCAAAAGATGAAATCATGACTTTTATACAGATATAAAAGTGGTAAATATTTTATTTTATTCATTAAAGAGAGAAATAGGCAAATGTTATAACTGGTTCGAAAAAGAAGTCAAGAAGTGCAAATGTAGATGGAGCAAAGGAATGCCTCACGAAGGTATGCGCAGGAGAGGAGCAGACCCTTGGAATCTGCAGATCAAACACTCAACAGTAAGGCTGGGTGCTGTGGCTCATGCCTGTAATCCTAGCACTTTGGGATGCCAAGGCGGTGGATCACCTGAGGTCAGGACTTTGAGACCAACCTGGCCAACATGGTGAAACCCCCTCTCTACTAAAGCACAAAAATTAGCTGGACATGTGGTGGGTGCCTTTAATCCCAGCTATTCAGGAAGCTGTGGCAGGAAGAACTGCTTGAACAGTGAGACGGAAGTTGCAGTGAGCCAAGATCATGCCACTGCACTCCTGCCTGGGCAACAGAGCATGACTCCGTCTCAATTAAAAAAAAAAACATTTTAAGAAAGCAAGATGAAGACACTGCTTTGTGAGTTTTCATCTTGAATGAGCTGAGATTGTGCCATTGCACTCCAGCCTGGGCAACAGAGCGAGACTTTGTCTCAAAAAAAAAAAAAGAAAGAAAAAAAAAAACACTCAACATAGGTTTTGAATGTGTAATTTTCCAGAGGGACGTGCTTGTGTGTGGCATAGTGAGGCTCCTTCACCCCTACAGAGTGACTCTTGTGGCCCTTCCAGCGCTGCCTGACAAAAGCAAATCCCCCTAGAAAATTACATACACATCAGAGCCCATGGGAATCACTGTTGAGTATTTGATCTGCAAATTCCAATTCCATATGCTCCTGTGCTGTGGGTACCATCACATATAAGTCATTCACACATATGCAGCACCTTGCAGTAATGTCTCTGGGGAATCGTGCATTCGTGCTGGTGGCCAGTGTGGGCATTGCCAAAGAACATGGTTACCAGGGTGTCCTACAGGGCACTCCCCAGAGCTAGGAAGAGCATCCTGACTTCCAGAGATCTCACCAGTGGAGACCACAGAACTGACCTGGTGATAGCCAGAGGGTGGCCCAAACACATCTGCCATGACACAGAAAAGCCTTTATTGACACGTGTATAATGAGGATCCTGTCATGCATCTCAGACACAGTACTGCCCCAGCACAGGACAGTCATGGGTAAGTGACAGATCTGATAGATTTGTAAATTCTGTCATGTCTCCATGCAGAATTCATGGACTCTTTTCCCTCCTGTGGGAAAAATAAAAAAAAGAAGAGAGAGAGACATGCTGCCTAGGCTGGTCTCTCGCCTCAGCCTCCCAAAGTGCTGGGATTACAGGTGGGAGCCACTGCACTTGGCCAAAAAGATATTTTGTCTTCCTTTGCAATTCATCTCAACAATTTTTTTTTCTTTTTTGTCAACTGAAGAATGATGAGGTACATAAATTTGGAAGAAGAGAGGTTTATTTCTCAAAAAGTGTTGTAGCCTGCAAGATGACCATTTTGACAGGCTGGGAAGTGTAGTCTCTGGCCAGAAGCTGGAAACAGACCCTTCAAGTGTGGGCAGAA
This sequence comes from Plecturocebus donacophilus, assembly GCA_004027715.1. Classification (NCBI taxonomy): domain Eukaryota; kingdom Metazoa; phylum Chordata; class Mammalia; order Primates; family Pitheciidae; genus Plecturocebus; species Plecturocebus donacophilus. The sequence goes on from PVKP010006997.1 coordinate 13,058, forward strand.
TTATACAGGGATCTGTGCTGAACAGTGTGGCCAAATACACAGAGTCAATAAGCTATAGGAAGGTTCATGAATTTTAAAATAATTAATTAGTTAATTTTTTTGAGACAGGGTCTCACTCCGTCCCCCAGGCTGGAGTGCAGTGGCATGATCATTGGCTCACTGCAGTCTTGACTTCTTGGGCTCAAGTGATCCTCCCAGATCAGCCTCCTAAAAGGCTGGGACCACAGGTATGTGCCACCAAGCCTGTGTAATTTTCTAAATTTTTTTTGTAGAGACAGGATCTCCCTGTGTTGCCCAGGATGGTCTTGAACTCCTGGGCTCAAGTGATCCTCCTGTTTTGGCTTTCCAAAGCGTTGAGAGTATAGGCATGAGCCACTGTGCCCAGCCATGAATATTTTTGAAGGAGAACCACACACGTGCACAATTGAGCTTTTTGCTTATTCATGGGACCCATGTTCAAAAAATGACTGCATTAGCATGATCCAAGGGTGGTGTTTTTGGCCCTCTGATGTTAAAAGCTGAAGCAGAGGACACAAAAATCGTCACTGGGCACCCACTGTAGACAGGCCAGAACCACGCTGTGGTTGGTGGTCTGTTATCAGGGAAAAAGGAGGACAGCATCATGCGGCTGGTCAGTATCAGTGTGGAGTCTTTTGAAGAGGCCAGTTTCTGTTTACCCTTTAGGAAAGAAAGCCTCATGGTGGTTAGTGGGGGGCGGATAACGAGAGGCATGTGCTCCCCCATCCTTTAACTCCATAAACTGAGTTATATGGCCAATGACTGTTTTTAAGGTTATTCTGGGGTCTGTCTCCTTGGTGAAGAGATGATCCAGTCAGTTGGTTGGGGGGGCTTAGAGTTTTGAGTTGACACTTTCCAGCACATACATTTGTGCTCTTTTGATTTTCCTTCAAGCCTTTTAGAACATCTGTTAGTTTCTTCCTATCGTTGAAGTAAAATATAGTCCTTAATGTTGTTTGTTTTTCTTTTCTTTTTTTAAATTATACTTTAAGTTCTGGGATACATGTGCAGGTTTGTTATATAGATATACACATGCCATGGTGGTTTGCTGCACCTGTTAATCCGTCATTTACATTAGGCATTTCTCCTAATGCTATCCCTCTCGTAGCCCCCCAAACCCCAACAGGCCCTGGTGTGTGATGCTCCCCTCCCTGTGTCCATGTGTTCTCATTGTTCAACTCCCACTTATGAGTGAGAATATGCGGTGTTTGGTTTTCTGTTCCTGTGTTAGTTTGCTGAGAATGATGGTTTCCAGTTTCATCCATATCCCTGCAAAAGACATAAACTAATCTTTTTTTATGGCTGCGTAGTATTCCATGGTGTATATGTGCCACATTTTCTTTATCCAGTCTATCATCGATGGGCATTTAAGTTGGTTCCAAGTATTTGCCATTGTATATAGTGCTGCAGTAAACATATGTGTGAGTGTGTCTTTTTTTTTTTTTCTTTGAGACAGAGTTTTGCTGTTGTCACCCAGGCTGGAGTGCAATGGCATGATCTGAGCTCACTACAACCTCTACTTCCTGAGTTCAAGCGATTCTCCTGCTTTAGCCTCTCAAGTAGCTGGGATTATAGGTGCCCACCACCACTCGTGGCTAATTTTTTGTATTTTTAGTAGAGACTGGGTTTCACCATGTTGGCCAGGCTGGTCTCAAACTCCTGACCTCAGGCGATCCACCCACTTTGGCCTCTCAAAGTGCTGGGATTATAAGCGTGAGCCACCACTGTTGCGTGTTTTTCTAGCTGTTGAAGAACGATGGTTTTATTTCTTTCTGAAAGTCATCGTTTAATAAATACATGTATGTTGACAAAAGAAAGCCAAACTCTGTAAATGTTTGAAGAGGTTTATTCTGAGCCGCATGTGAGGCCCGTGAGCCATGACACCGCCTCTGGAAGTCCTGAGGACATGTGCCCAAGGTGGTTGAGGTACAGCTTGGTTTTATACATTTTAGGGAGACATAGGACCTCAGTCAGTACATGTGAGGTGTACACTGGTTCAGTCTGGAAAGGCGCGGTGACTCAAAGATCGGGGATCACAGGGTCAGGGTGGCAGCTTACACGTCATAAAGATTTTCTGATTGGCACTTGGTTGGAAGAGTTTAATTATTAAATTAATGAAAGACCTGGAATCAATAGAAACGAGTGTCTGGGTTAAGATAAGAGGTTTGGGAGACCAGAGTTCTTATCATGTAGGTGACGTCTCCTAGATGGCTACTGTTAAAGGCAATAAATAGCAAGTGCTTCCTATTCAGACCTTTAAAAGGAGCTGGACTCTCAGGTAATCTTTCCAGAATCAGAAAGAGACCTGGAAAGGGAAGGAGATTCTCTACAGAATGTAAGTTTTCCCTAGAAGAGATGGCTCGGCAAGGCCATTTCAAAATACGTCAAAAAATACTTTGAGGTAAACTACTTGATTTGTTTCAGGGCCCGCTGTCTGTATCCTTTGAGTCAGGTTGGAATTTCATGCCTTGTTTCTACAAAAAGTCTGTTTTGTCAGTCTTAAGATCTCTGTTTTAATGTTAATGCTGGTCAGTTGTGCCTGAACTTCAATGGAGGAGGGAATAATGAGGCGCGTTGGACTCCTCCTTCCTGCCTTTTTTTTTTTGAGATCGAGTCTTGCTGCAACCTCCTGGGTTCAAGTGATTCTCCTGCCTCAGGCACCCGAGTAGCTGGGATTACAGGCGTGCGCTGCCATACCTGGCTGATTTTTGTATTTTTAGTAGAGATGAGGTTTTGCGACATTGGCCAGGCTGGTCTTGAACTTGTTGCCTCAAATGATGCGCCAGCCTTGGCCTCCCAGTGTGCTGGGATTATAGGCATGAGCCACTGGCCTAGCCCCTCCTTCCTTTCGTGGCCTGAATGAGTTTTACAGATTTATTTGGAATCCCCTTGGCCAAGAGGAGAGGTGCGGTCAGTCAGTTGGGAGGCTTGGAATTTTATTTTTGGTTTACAGTGCATTCGAGGAGGAAGCTAAAATCCTGAAAGATATGTACAGAAAATATAGTACAGTTAGCTGAGGATCAAGGGTATGTTCCTTGAGACTTGCCAGGGTAGAAACTGTTCGCCCTGCCCAGTGTGGACTTGGCTGCTGGCACAAGGTGCGGCCTGGCTGCTGTGCCCACATGCAGGGTCTGGGCAGGAGTCCAGCCGTTGGCATGCACCACGGGGGGGCCTCTCCTGCGGGAAAATAACCTTGCAGGATCAGCCTAGAGGGCTGCTTGCCTCGCTGTAAACATTCCTTTTGCAAAATGAATATCAACTGAAAATAAGCTAAAAACATTCAGATTAGAGGCTTCCTGGAATGGCCAGTGTTGGAAATAGATGCTAGTGCTGTAAAGAAAAATTAGCACTGAGACAAAGGATCGTTTAGCAATGCAATTTTTACTTCCTGGACTGCAGGAAGGGTACCCTTGCTAGCCATTGTACCACAAGAGTACAGTGAACAAAGGAAAACACACACGTTTATCCCTTACGTATTGGGGTCATCCTTACTGCTGTGTCTGATCTCCGCGGGCTGGAGCCAGACCTCACAGTGTAAACTAAAACCCGATTGGCTAACAACTTAAAACTTTTCTAAACAGGTAAAAGCAACGAGAAGCTGGGACATGCCTGTGAGCACGTCCAGCACAGATATTTTGGTTAAAGTACAGGGACATAGAATATACTACGTGCCTGTGAGCATGGCATGTTTAACAGCTACATAGGATAGGGCTTGACAAAGTTATTAGCACACTTACTCTTTAACAAGAAAGGAAACTTTAAAAAGGAACTTTCTACTTCCCACAGCCAGGAGTTTCTGTGATCCTCATAGAACAAACAGCCCAGATAAGAAGTCAGCTCAGACCAGCCTGGCCAACATGGTGAAACCTTATCTCTACTAAAAATACAAAAAATTAGCCAGGGGCAGTGGCGCACGCCTGTAATCCCAGCTACTCGGGAGGCTGAGGCAGGAGAATGGCTTGAACCCAGGAGGCGGAGGTTGCAGTGAGTCGAGATCGTGGCACTGCACTCCAGCCTCGGTGACAGAGCGAGATTCCATCTCAAAAAAGGGAAAAAAGGAAGTTGTACAGGCGTGGACATGCTGCTTGTGTCTGAGGAGTCGGGCAGTCTTGGGAACTGAGCCCTCGCTGCCTTCTGCCCCACCCCCTTACATTTGGTCACAGCAGAGGAAAACATGGCTTGAGAGTTTTTCTGAAATGGTATAAAATGACAATGTTGAATTATTGTGTCTTACTAATTATAGTTCTGTAATGTAGCTTATGAAAATAAAACCAAGAAGACTAGAGTCCAGTTGTCCTTGATTGAATAACTGGTTATTAATTTCTTTCTTCTCCAAATCTAATTACTTTATTTCTAATTATGAAAGGCTAAGAATATTCAGTAATGTGCAGGAAATTATATAACAGCCACCCTTTCACATCACCCAGATTTAAGAGATAATACCATGCTGTCCTATATACTTCAAATCAAAACTTTTTAAGGAAATAAAATGTAATAAAGTCCACAGTCTCCATCCTTCCTCCCCTCTCTTCCCAGTAACCATGGTCCTAATGGTGATCATTCTTTCCCATGCATGATGCTTTTCCTACAGTATATTTACTAATAAAATGTATATTTTTTGGTTGTTATTTATTTAGCATCAAAATATATATTTTTCGGTTGTTATTTATTTAGCATCAACATACTATGTCTTTTTACATAGCATTATATTTTTGAGATTTTAAAAAGTTTTTTATTTTTATTTTTAGAGACAGGGTCTCGCTCTGTAGCCCAGGCTGGAGTGCAGTGGTGTGATCATAGCTCGCTGCAGCCTTGACCTCCTGGGTTCACATGATCCTCCTCTCAGCCTCCTGAGTAGCTGGGACTATGCATGCGTGCCATGGTGCCCGGCTAATTAATTTTTTTTTTTTTTTTTAGAGATGCAGTCTCCCTGTGTTGCTCAGGCTGGTCTCATACTCCTGGCCTCAAGCTATGACCACATCTCGGCCTCCCAAAGTGCTGGGCTTACAGATGTGAGCCACCGTGTGGGTCCGGGGATTTATCGTATTGATAAATTGCAGATGCAGCCTCTTTGTCAAACTGTTGTGTCATATTCTTTTTACGAATATATTTGTTTTCAACAGCTGCCATAACATTATCAGATACTGGGTGACTTAAAGCAACACAATGCCTCATAGTTCTGGAGGCCAGGAGTCCAAATTCCAAGTGTCAGCAGGGCTCTGCTCTTTCTGAAACTTGTGCAGGAGACCCCTTCCTTTCCTCTTCCAGCATCTGGTGGGGGCTGGCAGTCCTTGGCTTGCAGGTGCATCCTTCCCATCTCCACCTCCATCTTTGCACGGCCCTCTCTTCTGTGTGTCTGTTGTGTCTTTGTCCACATTATCCCCTTCTTAGAAGGACACCAGTCATTGGATTTATGGTCTGCCCTACTCCAGTATGACCTCATCTTAACTCCATGATGTCTGCAAGGCCCCGTGTCCAGTTAAGGCCACATGCACAGGGAGTGGGGGGATAGGACTTAAACATGTATTTGGGGGGAACACAATTCAACTCATATCAATCAATAAATTACAGTTTATTCATCCTCCTGTTGGTGGTCAGTTAGATTGCTTCCAAGTGTTGTCATCACATTACTGGTGCCAAGAACATTTTTCCATAATCACTACTTGTGCTGTGTGTGCATGTGCAAATTTATCTCTCTTTCTCTCTCTTTTTTTTTTTTTGAGATAGGGTCTCACTCTAACACCAAGCCTGGAGTGCAGTGGTGCAATCTAAGCCTCGTGGGCTCAAGCAACCTCCCACCTCAGCCTCCTGAAAAGCTGGAACCATAGGTGCACACCACCATGCCTGGGTCATTTTTTCTTTCTTTTTGAAGAGATGGGTTTTACCATGTTGCCCAGGATGGTCTTGAACTCCTGGGCTCAAGTCATCTGAGCCCTTGGCCTCCCAACGTGCTGAGATTACAGGTGTGAGCCACCGCATCCCGCATGTGATGTGAATTTCTCTAAGGAAACATTAGCGGTGGGATATCTGGGGTGCAGGATGTCTCTAACTCTGCTAGACCTTGCCAGACCGCTGCCAGGGTTTCTGTCAATTCACACTCCTCCCATTTCCCTACAAATGTACCATCATCTCTGTGTGTTAACAGACTTTTGTCATTCTGCAAGATGGAAAATAGTATTTCATTATTGTTCTTATTATAATTTCCTTAAGTACAGTGAGGTTGAATATCTCTTCATATGTTTATGGGCCATTCAGGTGTACTTTTTTGTAAATTGCCCATTCATGTGAATTTTTCTATTGGGTTGTCTTTTTCTTGGTTATTTATAAGAATTATTTATATGTATTCTATCTAGATACTAAGTCCTCTGTTCCTAAAATAATATCCTCTCCTAGTCTATCTTGTTTTCTCGCTTTATGGAGACTTTTATTTTAATATTAATGTTAGTCACTATCTTATTAATCTTTCTTCTTAGTTATTATCTTATTAATCCGATTTTTAAAGCTTTTTGTCATGGAAAATCTCAAGCATATGTAAGAGAGATTAGCACATGGGACATTCTAGCTGCACCACCGTCAACACGTGGACAGCTTGTCCTCCCTACCCGCTATGGGGCTATTTTGGGTTTTTATTTATATGTGTTTTGAGATGGACTCTTGCTCTGTCGCCCAGGCTGGAGTGCAGTGGCGCTGTCTCATGTCATTGGAACTTTTTCCTTCTGGATTCAAGCGATTCTCCTGCCTCAGCCTCCCCAGTAGCTGGGATTACAGGTGCTCACCACTATGCCCAGCTAATTTTCGTATTTTTAGTAGAAGTGGGGTTTCACCGTGTTGGCCAGGATGGTCTCAAACTCCTGACTTCAGGTGATCCACCTGTCTCGGCCTCCCAAAGAGCTGAGATTCCATGTGTGAGCCACCGCACCCGGCCCAAATGGGGTATTTTGAAGTAAATCCCAGACCTCTGGTCATGTCGTCTGTGTGAATATCATGCTGCATCTATGGAAGACAGGAGCTCCAAAAACATAGCTCCAATACCATTGTTTTCCCCTGCCAGAATTCACAATAATTTACAATATCGTCAGATATCCACTTAGTATTCAGTTTTCTGCAGTTGTCTTTCCTTTTTTTTTTAACAATTGGTTACAGTGAAATGGGATTTATAATCCTTTTCCTTATGGTTGATTTTTTTGGGGTCAAATTCAAGAAATTCTGCCTTATTCCAAAAGATGAGAAACAAGTATTCTGTATTTCCCTCTAATAGTTTAATTTGCCTTTCCTACTTAGATTTCTAGCCATCTGATATGCTGGGGGCTGGGGTAGGAGGGGATCCATGGTGACTGGCTGTTTCAGCTGGGTCCCTCAGTGCTGCAGCGTCGCCCCTTGGGTGGCCAGTCCCTCCTCCCCCACATCTCCCTCCTGCCCCTTCTCGTGACTGCAGAGCCCCCTCGTCCCTCTCTCCTGGCCTGCCCCGTGCCTGCTCCCGCTGCTGGACCTGGCTGGAAGAAGCAGCATGCATCTCCCCGGCCACAGTGCTCCTCCCCGGTCGTCTTCCCCCGCCCCGTTCTCCTGCTTCTGCTCTCCCCAGCCCTCCTCCCGCCTCTCACCCTGAGCTGCTGACTCTGCCTCGGTTCTGTGAGCAAACAGATGTCAACAGGCAGCATCCACAGTGTCCCGCCGCACACCCGCCCACCGCCTGCGTCTGCGGCCGCGTCCTCGGCCTCCCTTGGGCGCCTGAGGACCGTCCGCGCGGCCGGGGAAGGCGGCTCCCCCACTGTGCGCCAGACGCTTGCCAGACCCTCCCCTCGCACTCTCCGCTTCCCTCTCTCCCCGGCCGTGATTGTGTTTTGTTTGTTTTCCTCTTTATGGCGTCATTCTCATCCATAAACAAATAGGCTGAGAGTTTTTCCATTTAAAAAATCTCAGATTTTTAAATGGAAAAAAAAATCTGAGATTTTTTCCATTAAAAAAAAAAACAAAAACTCATCACTGTATCTTTTCTCTGTCTTTTGCACAGTCTCTTTGCTCCTTTTTTTTTTTGAAATGCACTTTCAATCTTGTTGCCCAGGCTGGAGTGCAATGGCGCTATCTCAGCTCACTGCAACCTCCGCCTCCTGGGTTCAAGCGGTTCTTCTGCCTCAGCCTCCTACAGGCGCTCGCCACCATGCCTGGCTAGTTTTTATATTTTTAGTAGAGATGGAGTTTCCCCATGTTGGCCAGGCTGGTCTCAAACTCCTGACCTCAGGTGATCCACCTGCCTCCATCTCCTAAAATGCTGGGATTACAGGCATGAGCCACCGCGCCCGGCCTCTTTGCTCCTTTTTCTGGCAAAAGTCTTCTAAGAGTTTTCTGTGTTCACTGTCTTCAGTTCTCCACTCTCACTCTATCTTTTTTTTTTTTTTTGAGACGAGTCTTGCTGTTGCCCAGGCTAGAGTGCAATAGCGCGATCTCAGCTCACGGCAACCTCCACCTCCTGGGTTCAAGCAATTCTTTTGCCTCAGCCTCCAAAGTAGCTGGGATTATAGGCAAGCGGCACTGCGCCTGGCTAATTTTTGTATTTTTAGTAGAGATGGGATTTCACCATGTTGGCCAGGCTGGTCTCGAACTCCTGTCCTCAAATAACCTGCCCCCCTTGGCCTCCCAAAGTGCTGGGATTACAGGCGTGAGCCTTTGCGCCCAGTCTCCTCTCAGTCTTTTTTAAGCCCACTGTGATCATGCTGTCACCCATGCCCTTGCCCCAGCCTGTCCTTGTGGAGGTCACCAATGACCTTCACTTTGCCAAGCCCTGAGGGCAACCCTCAGCATTCATTGTCCTCCCCTCGATACCCATTCTTCACTCGGGCCCAGGACACTGCCCTTGGGGTCTTCCTCCCCCATCACTGGCTGTTCCTTCCCGACTTATTCCTCACTCCCTGGTTGCTTCTGATCTCCCTGAGGTGTTAGTGTTGAAGGACCCCAGGGCTCAGTCTTCTAGATTCCTCTTCTCTTCATCCAGCATCCTTTTCTGAATGATGTCATTCAGTCTTAAAGTTTAAATACCACCTATAGGCCTGGCGCAGTGGATCACTTGAGGTCAGGAGTTCAAGACCAGCCTGGCCAACATGGTGAAACCCTGTCTCTACCAAAAATACAAAAATTAGCCGGGTGTGGTGGTGCGCGACTGTAATCCCAGCTACTCAGGAGGCTGAGGCAGGAGAATTGCTTGAACCCAGGAGGCAGAGGTTGCAGGGAGCCGAGATTGCACCACTGCACTCCAGCGCGGGGGCAGAGTAAGACTGTGTCTCAACCAACCAACCAAAAAACAAGGAAAACCCACATACGGTCATTCTTAATATTTGTAGTAGTAAAGTCATGACAAACACTGAGTTAGCTAATCCTAAACTATATTGCTCTTGGGGAAAATCCGGGGTTAGCTTCCCAGAAACCTCTGGTCTGGTCACAACATTTTCCTCCATTGACCAACACATAGCCTTGGTTTTATGTGTGTTTTTGTGGAAGACACCTTTTTAATATATATTGATGATTCATTAACAGGGTGCTCATGGCAACAGGTCTGTCACTCGTGCCTGAACAGAGCTTTTCCAACACCCGCGTTTGCTCCATAAGGCACATCACAGCCTTCCTGTGTTTGGAACAGTAGACAGCATGTGAGGACTAAGTGTCGGGCCTTTTAAACAGCAAAATCAACCCTGCAGAAAGCACAAAAATGTGCACTAAGACTGTACGAAGGACACTTGTTTACACCGTGAGAGCTGAAATGAGAAGGCAGAGTGTTGCAGGCAGTGGGCTGCTCTAATGAATGTGGCTTCAACAACAAACATTTCTCACAGTTCTGGAGGCTGGGAATTCCAAGATCAAGGCGCTGGCAGATCTAGTGTCTGCTGAGGGCCTGTTTCTGGTTTGCAGACAGTCATCTTCTGGCTGTGTTCTCACCTGGAAGAAAGAAGGCAAGCCAGTTCTCTGGGCTTTTATAAGGCACTCATCCCATTCTTGAGGGCTCTGCATTTGTGAACTACTTGACTGCCAAAGACCCCACCTCCAAATATCACTCCATTGGAATTAGGGTTTGAACATCTGACTTTTGGGGCACACTTTCAGTCTGTTGCACCCTGTGTGTTCTCATCTGGGAATGTGCACACTGACAGTTCACAGTTTTTGCATGTCTGTGAATGATGGTGGGGTTACAAAATACATTGAGCAGGTATGGCCAGGCACGGTGGCTCACACCTGTAATCCCAGCACTTTGGGAGGCCAAGGCAGGTGGATCACCTGAGGTCAGGAGTTTGATACCAGCCTGGCCAACATGGTAAAACCCCGTCTCTCCTAAAAATACAAAAATTAGCTGGGCATAGTGGCGGTTGCCTGTAATCCCAACTAATCAGGAGGCTGAGGCAGGAGAATCATTTGAACCCAGAAGACAGAGGTTGCAGTGAGCTGAGATCATGCCACTACACTCCAGTAACAAGAGCGAGACTCCATCTCAAAAAAAACACACGGCAAGTAGATGAATTCATGAATACAGAATCTGCAAACATGGATTCACTCCTTTAATTTGTTAATATCATGCATAGAATGTGTAATGGCAAACCATCTTTGCATTGATGATATGGTCATTATATATATACCTTTTAAAATATATTGTAAGAATTTGTGTGCAAATATTTCACTTAGGACTTTTGTACCTACATTTATAAGTAAGAGAGTCATTCAATTTTTCATTCTCAATGTATCTTTGTTCAGTTTTTGCATCCAAGATATTATTTGCTCCAAGTAGACATTTACTTCTGATGTTTAATTTCATTCTTTCCTCTTGTTAAGTATATGCAGTCTAGGCTATAAAAATGTCTCTAAGTACTGCTGTATTGATAGTATCAAGTTTTGCTATATAGTGTTTTCATGATGATTCAGTTCTAAATCTTTTGGTCTTTATTATAATTTCTTCATGGTATTTGTATACCATTTGTTACATAAAATCTTTGCTGAAACATAGATCGTGGGTTAATATGCAGGCAGTTCACATCTGTTTGTAATGACTCTAATCTCCAGTTGCTAACGAAGGGATCTACGTATGTCTTTGGGTTTGGTCTCCCCAGTTCCTCTTTTTTGATGGAACCTTAATTTTTAAGAAGTCTAATTTGAACCAGGCACGGTGGGTCACACCTGTAATCCTAGCACTTTGGGGGTCTGAGGCACGATGATTGCGTGGGCCCAGGAATATGAGACCAGCCTGGGCAATATAGTGAGAACTCATCTATATAATTTTTTTTAAAGGAGTTGATTGTGGTGGTGCTTTCCATAGGCCCAGCTATTTGGGAGGCTAAGGTGGGAGGATTACTTGAGCCCAGAGAGGAGGTCGTGGCTGTAGCTGTAGCGAGCTGTGTTTGTGCCACTGCACTCCAGCCTGGGCGACAGAGTGAGATCCCATCTCAAAAAACAAAACAAAAAAAACCCAAGTTGAGAATCTGTTTCAGCTGGTGAGTTCAGTCTGTTTACATTTATTTAAGTTTCAGCAGGTCTGAGGGCAGCTGAGTTATCTCAGCTGATTGTTCACAGTCATTTACAAATCAAACTCCTTTTTCTACTGTTTCCCCACTTCCGCGGCATCAATGGATGCTTTTTAATGAACAGGTTTTTAATTTCCTAATTCCTTCCTGTTTTCTGTTTTGATGCACCAAGTGTTTTCAGGTCAGTTTCAAGCCCCGTTCCCACCGTCCATTCCTCCCAGTTGTCGTGTCCGTCTGTTCTTGTTCGTTTGGATCGCCTCCTGTGTGTAGTTTTAACGGGCTCCTCTTCAGCGGGGTGTATTTCTGGCCTGATGGCGGGAGTCTCGTGGTAAAGTGGATTTGCACTGGCCTCTGCTAGGTGTTCCAGGCGTTTCACTGGCCCACAGTCACTTGTATTCATTTCTCAGCCAGGTGTTCCTACTTTGCAAGCATGGTGTACACTTTCTTTTTTCCCTTCCACTCAGAATCCAGATGGAGATGAGCTTCTTTGCACATCCCTGAGCCTGGGGGGTAGAGCTCTTTCGTTTTGCTTTGGCCCCCTTACCTGAGACATGAACCTTTGGGGGCTTGACATTGCAGGCGTGGCTGTCACGTGCTTCCAAGGCTTCTTCTACACGTCGACACAAAATCCTAAGCACCTGATTGTTGGGGTGCTCCTGGGGTGGGCCCTGTCCCCAGCACCACTGGGCCCGTCAGCATCTGTGGGTTCAACCTCGCCCTGGCTTACAGTTTCCTCTCCAGTCCGGCCCTGCGGAGTCCCTTTTCCCTATGAGTTCTTTCATCTCTTCTTTTCGTTGTTATTCAGTCTGCCGTTTCTAGTGTCTACAGCCTTAATCCGCACTGTTGCCAGAACCAGAAGTGACCACTGATTTCTTACCTAATACCGTAGATGTAGTTAAAATGCATTTTTTCTATAATCGTGATTTGAGGTTTACTTACCATTTATAACCTTTAGATTTGCACCATTCAGAATATGACACGTTTCTCTCTCCGTAGCCCGACTTAAATCTCTGCCATGGCTAACGAAGCTTATCCTTGTCCGTGTGACATTGGCCACAGACTTGAGTATGGAGGGATGGGCCATGAAGTTCAAGTCGAGCACATCAAGGCATATGTCACCAAATCCCCTGTTGATGCAGGCAAAGCTGTGATTGTCATTCAAGATATATTTGGCTGGCAGTTGCCCAATACCAGATATATGGCTGACATGATCTCAGGAAATGGATACACGTATGTACAAAGTTCTGTTTCTTTGTTTAAATTCATATACATTTTGATGGTTTATTCTGTTCGCTTTAAAAAAAAAAAACCGCTGGGCACGGTGGCTCAGGCCTGTAATCCCAGGATTTTGGGAAGACGAGGTGGGCAGATCACTGGCGGTCAGGAGTTTGACACCAGCCTGACCAACATGGTGAAACCCTGTCTCTACTAAAAATACAAAAATTGCCAGGCATGGTGGTGCATGCCTGTGATCTTAGCTACTCGGGAGGCTGAGGCAGGAGAATCACTTGAATCTGGGAAGCGGGGGTTGCAGTGAGCCGAGATCACGCCATTGTACTCCAGTTTGGGTGACAAAAGCAACACTCTGTCTCAAAAACAAAAAACCCCCTCAAAAATAAAAACAAAACAGCAGTCTAACTATACAGTATTTGCATTAGACACTTCCTTATCTCACTGTGGTGAAGGTAAATGGAAATGTCATTTGAAATTAAACACCCCCCTGGTCCTGCTGACCTAACCCTGGCTTCTTGTCCTCCTGGGCGTACCTGACCTCTAGACTTGCTGGACACTGAGAATTCTTTCCCCATGTGGGGCTCTGGCCAGAGGCAGGCACTGGACACCTTGGGCAGACCTCACCGGCTCCGAAATGGACCCGTCACTTGGCCCTTCAAGCAGCTCAGCCTCGGGTCAGATTTCACAGGCCCATTTGGACAACAGGGCGTCCACAGATCCACCTGGTCCACACACGTACCATCGTGGCCCCGTCAGAATTAGACTGGGGTTCAGAAGTGGCACAGTGAGACCTTGCTCCCCTCCCAAAGTTTACCTCTTTGTCTGGCCAAGTTTGTGTCAGCCTTTGGCGAAGGCTGATACCCGATTGCTTTTTATTTGCCCCTGGCGTAAAGCACAGAGGACGGCCAGCACCCTTTCTTCCTCTCCAGCGTCGGAAAGCGTCCACCCAGCAAGCCCTGAGCTGGGTGCAGGGCTGGATTCCTTTGTTTTCACAGGAGAAGCTGCAGACTCGCAGGGTGAGCCTACGTCGTTTTTCTAGGAGGAGAAACTGGCTTAAAGGAATCATGCCTGCCCTGATGGGATGCAGACTCAGTGCTGAATGAAAAGACCTTCCTTCAAGTTTTCCTTTTTCACGTCCCCAGATGAGGGGACTTAACTTTCTAGGGGCAAGCCCAGTAATAATAATAATAAAAAATCCCTAGCCTCTTGCTCGCTAGGGCCAGTGCGAAGGGCGTGACTGGGATCGTTGCCCTTAATGCTCCGGCAGCCCCCTGAGGGCGGAGCTGCTGTTGCTCTCATTTTGCAGATTAGGAAACCAGGCCATAAAGACAGCTGGGACGTTGTGCCAGATCACGCCGGAGCCGCCGATCACATGGCGTTGCTGTTCCTGCTATTTCACGATGGGTCCTTTAGCAGGACTCGGGACATAAACCATGAGGAAAGACCCCTGGTTTACAAAGCCCTTTCACATGTATACAAGTCTTTCTGCCCTCCAGAGCCTCCTCCGAGGTTGGGCAGTGCAAGGGTGCTGTTTATTTGTCAGATAAGAACATGAGGCTGGAAGTGGTGGCATGACCCGTTGGGGCCACACGGCAGCGTGTGGTGTACTGAGCCTCGAACTTGGATTTTCTCACTCAAGTTTCAGTGTTCTTTCTACCCCTACAGGAGGAGCCCTGTTCCTCCAACCAGGTGGCATTCTAGTTTAGGAAACAGGACTCAACCCGAGAGGCTGGCTCCATCCCTCTGGGTTGGCTTGTGTGGAAGAGCGACCTGGACTGGGGCCAGGCGTGTTTGCTCTCTGCTGCCCGTCTTAGGATCATACCCTCTGGAGAGGAGACTGTGCTTCAGTCTTGGGCGGAGGCTGGGAAAACTGCTTGGTCATAGTGACTGGACGCGTTAGCCAGGTGTGCCTTCTGGCCTGAGGCTCGGGTGAAAGGCCAGGAGTCCACCACTCTGGCTGAGAGGGGCAGGAGGGGCCCTCGAAGCCACGCGCCTCATGCCCATTCCCCCCGGGTGCCCCCAGCCTATCCCATGGGGGTGTGCCCTGTGGATGGCCTCATCATTTGCAGGGCCGGGTTACCAACTGGCTGCCAGACGCTGTGCACCTGCGGTTGTGAAACCTAAGATGGCTTGGCCTGGAGCCAGGTGGCTGCTTTGCTGTGACCAAAGTTGGCCTTTACAGCCACTACTCTTCCTTTTCTCTAAGAGCCAGACTTGCCAACTTAGCAAGTTCTTAAATAAATGTAAGCAAAATACTGAGTCAAGCGACTCTGAAACTAACCTCAATTCGTGTCCATATTTTGCAGAACCATTGTTCCAGACTTCTTTGTAGGGCAAGAGCCTTGGGACCCCTCTGGCGACTGGTCCATCTTCCCTGAGTGGGTGAAAACGAGAGATGCCCAGAAGATCGATAGGTGAGTTATCTGCAGATGTGGCCGTGTGTGTGGCATGCACCAGGGAGGAGAGGGCCACGTGGGCTTCATCTTTCAGACACTACTCCCTCCCTCGGGGTAGGACTTCTCTAAGGCCAATGGAATCCTTTCCATGGCACAAAGGGGAAAAAAAATTTTTTTTTTTTTTGGAGACAGAGTCTCTCTCTGTCACCCAGGCTGGAGTGCAATGGCACAATCTTGGTTCACTGGAACCTCTGCCTCCCAAGTTCAAGCAATTCTCCTGCCTCAGCCTCCCCAGTAGCTGGGATTACAGGTGTATGCCACCATGCCTGGCTAATTTTTGTATTTTTATTAGAGACGAGGTTCCACCATGTTGGCCAGGCTGGTCTCGAACTCCTGACCTCAGGTGATTCACCTGCCTCAGCCTTCCCAAAGTGCTGGGGATTACAGGCATAAGCCACCGCACCTGGCTTAAATTTTTTTTTAATTAAAAATTTTTTACTTAAAAAAAAATTTTTTTTAATTAAAATTTTTAGGCCGGGCTTGGTGGCTCACACCAGTAATCCCAGCACTTTGGCAGCCTGGGCTGGCTGATTACTTGAGATCAGGAGTTCAAGACCAGCCTGGCCAACATGGTGAAATCCCGTCTCTACTAAAAATACAGAAAAAAAAAATCTGGGTGTCGTGATGCATGCCTGTAATCCCAGCTACTCCAGAGGCTGAGGCGGGAGAATTTCTTGAACCTAGGAGGCAGAAGTTGCAATTAGCTGAGATCTTACCACTGCACTCTAGCCTGGGGGACAGAGCAAGACTCTGTCTCTAAAAAAAAAAAAAAATTAATTAATTAAAAATTTAAAGATAAAATAGAGATGGTGTCTCTCTATAGGCATGAGCCATCGCACCCAGCCGGGATAGCATTCTTTATGAGATGATGATCAATATCAAACAATATTTTATGAGCACTGCCTATGAAAAGAGAGATTTTGGTCCATCTATCACCTGAGTAGTGTACAGTTTACCCACTATATAGTTCTTTTAGTCCTCACCCCCTCCTGTCCTCTCCTTTCCGAGTCTCCATAGTCCATATATCAGTCGGTGTGCCTTTGCGAACCCACTCATAGCTTAGCTCCCACTTATAAGTGAGAACAAAGAGTATTTGGTTTTCCATTCCTGAGTTATTTCACTCAGAATAATGGCCTCCAGCTCCATCCAAGTTGCTGCAAAAGACTATTATTTTGTTCTTTCTTATGGCTGAGTCATAGTCCATGGAGTATATATACTGCACTTTCTTTATCCACTCATTGGTCATTGGGCACTTAGGTTGCATGTCTTTGCAATTGTGAATTGTGCTGCAATAAACATACGTGTGCAGCCCACCTGTACTTGGTCGATTGCATCTAGTTGAAAATGTGTTCTGAGTTCCAAACAGTCAGTTTGCAGATGAATCATTTGTCAGACAAGGGCCACTATTCTTGGTCCCCTCGTGGCTGAAATAGTCCTTCCAAATTTGGCTGCACTCTGGGTGTGGGAGGAGACAAGCCATGCAGAGTGGGGAGTTTTGGGGAGAGAGTGAATGTATGAAGTCAGAGAGTGTCTGGGTGTCTGCCTGTAGTTGTGGCTGGTAATGGGAGGGAGGAGAAAGGAGACCCTTCCGGGAGACTCAGGGGACAGGGAAGACTCAGGGACAGCGGAGACTGGGGCCCTCTGTAGGGAGCAGATCGTGGACTCGGGCCTTGCGAGCCGTGCTGTGGGCTGTGGCCTTCATCCCAAGGCTGTGGAAGACTGCTCAGCTGTCAGTGGGAGTGAGCTGATTGGATCTGTGATTTGGGAAGAGCCCAGCATGCCTGCAGCTGTCAGGCAGTTGGAAGAGGGCCAGGCTGGGCAGGGAGCCTTGCGGGCATGATGCAACAGCCGGGTGGGAGCGAGTGAGGATGGAGCTCCCCGAAGAAGAATCCTTGACAACTTCAAAAACAGTTGCCGATACGGCCCTGATATCGGCACAGCCCTTTGAGGGGTTCACAGAATAACCGTGATTCTTGAATGCTTTTTCTTTCTGTTCTAGAGAGATTGATGCTGTCTTGAAGTATCTGAAACAACAGTGTCACGCCCAGAAAATTGGCATTGTGGGATTCTGCTGGGGTGGAGTTGCTGTCCATCATTTGATGATGAAATACTCAGAATTCAGGGCAGGGGTGTCTGTCTACGGTAAATCTGCCTTGCGCATTTTTCCTTGATGCAACGGGAGGCGTGGAAGAGCGACAGCAATCACAAGCCTCCCCATCCACAACCCCCAATAATGTGGAGACTGCCCATCTTATGGAAATGGGCTTTAAGAATCTGAAAATAGAGGTGGAGGTTTGTCATGCAGTTGACCAGAGGCTGTCACTGGGAGTGAACAAGCCTGGGTCCCAATGGTGTGACTTTGGGAAAGCCACCTGACCTGAGCTCTTCATTTCTTCACCTAGGATGAAGGGGATACCATTTTTTTAATGTAATGATGACCAATGGTTATTTTTTTAATGTAATGATTGTCAATATCATTACATTACACAAGATTTTTATGAGCAACATCTATGAAAATATTTTTCTGGCAGTGGCTAATGCCTGTAATCCCAGCACTTTGTGAGGCTGAGGTGGGCAAATCACTTGAGCTCAGGGGTTGGAGACCAGCCTGGGCAACATGGCAAAACCCCGTCTCTACAAAAAACACAAAACTTAGCTGGGCGTGGTCGCCTGGACCTGTAGTTCTAGCTACTCAGGAGGCTGAGGTGGGAGAATCGCCTGAGCCCAAGGAGATTGAGGCTGCAGTGAGCCATGATCACGGCACTGCACTCCAGTCTGGGTGACAGCATGACCCTGTCTCAAAAAAAGATTAAAAAACAAAGAAAGAAAAAAGGGCCGGGCGTGGTGGCTCATACCTGTAATCCTAGCACTTTGGGAGGCTGAGGTGGGTGGATCACTTGAGGTCAGGAGTTCAAGACCAGCCTGGCCATCATGGTGAAACCCCATCTTAAAAAAAAAAAAAGAAAGAAAGGAAAAGATTTTTCCAAGATACAAATTGTTCTAACTGTACACAAACACGCGTACACACTAAAGACAAAGCAAAGGCAGCCAGGCATGGTGGCTCATGCCTGTAATCCTAGCACTTTGGGAGTCCAAGACAGGCAGATAGCTTGAGCCCAGGAGTTCAAGATCAGCCTGGGCAACATAGAGAGATGTTGTCGCTATAAAAAATTTTAAAATTCCTTGGGTGTACCGGCACTTGACTGTGGTCCCAGTCTCTCAGGAGGCTGCGGGGGAGGATCACTTGAGCCCAGAAGTTTGAGGCTGCACTGAGCTATGAATGCATGACTGAGCTCCAACCTGGGTGGCAGGGAGTGAGACCTTGTCTCTTGGAAAAAAAAAAAAAGGAAGAAAGGAAGGGAAAACACACTCTGAAATGTAAATAGCAACTTACACATTTTTGACCAAAACAAGCCAAAGTTTTATAGCAATGAGATGGCATTATATCTGTATATAGAAACTGCTTGCTAAATTCATGATACAGAAGCATTCAGACTAATATATATATATATATGCAAAACCAAAAAAGACACATAGGAAATACAGCCTTTAAAAATAATACAGATGCTCCTCTACTTACAGTGTGGCTGAGTCCTGATAAACTCATCCTAAATTGAAAATATCCCGTCGAAAATGCATTTAATCCACTTCACCTACCGAACTTCACAGCCTCACTTGGCCCCCCTAAACACGGCCATCAGCCTCCAGCTGGGTAACATTGCCTAACACAAGGCCCGTTTTATAATAGAGTGTTGAATAGCTCATGCAGCTTATTGAATTCTGTACTGAAAGTGAAAAACAATTGTTGTTTGGGTACGTGGAGCCATCACGGAGCCTGGGACGTCTGAAGTGGATCATGAAGTTATACTAATGATTTTTTCTTGGCTTAATGGTTCCTCACTGTGATATTTTCGACCACTTTTCGCATTAAAAAAAAAAACCCTCAAATATTGACTTAGGACGACGCGAAAGGACAGAAACGCAAGGCAGTGGCTGGCTGCCTCTGGGAACAATGGATCTGACAGATGCTTTGTACAGACCGTGCGGTCGGGAGTGGATGCCTCCCAGCGCCACCTTCCGGCCGCTGATGTGCAGTGCGTGAGCTGCGGAGCGTGGCCGGGCTTAGGCCCAGGGACATCAAAAGGGGCCAGCCATCCGAAGTGACTTTGCCAGAGTGGGGAAGGGAGCATGGCCACCTTTCCCGGGGGTCCCTGCTTCCTAAAGAGTAGTTACAGATGAAGGAGGCTCTCTCTGTTACTTAGCTTTTCTGTGCTGCCAGCAGGAGGTGGGAGAAACGTTACGTTGTTTACTTCTTACCTTAAACTGGTAACTTACTGCAAAACTTTCACGTACTTATTTTCCCATGGAAGTGGACACACCCACAGGCTGTTTTCAGACAGCCTGGGTCAGGCAGAGCATGCTTCTAATTTCAGAATTAATCTCGAATGGTGACATGAAAGATGAAAACTAATTATTATTATTATTATTATTATTTTGAGACAGCATGTTGGTCTGTCACCAGGCTGGGGTGCAGTGGCACGATCGTGGCTCACTGTAACCTCCACCTCCTGGACCCAAGCAGTTCTCCTGCCTCAGCCTCCTGAGTAGCTGGGGCTACCAAACACAGCCAATTTTGTATTTTTAGTAGAGACAGGGTTTTGCATCGGTGGCCAGGCTGGTCTGGAACTCCTGACCTCAAGTGATCCACCTGCCTCGGCCTCCCAAAGTGCTAGGATTACAGGTGTGAGCCACCATGCCCAGCCAAAAGCTGATTTTTATTCACTGACCTGTGAGTCCCAGACCGTTTCACACTTCCACACTCGTGGTCTGGTACAAATGAAACTACTCAGAGCATTCAAGCCAGAATCTGTGGGGCTTGTGCAGACCTGAGAAACTTCCCGAATGAAGGTTTGAAAGTGATCACCTCTTCGTGAATGAAAGCACGTCCCAGCGGGAGCATCCCTCAGGCTGCTCCTGCATCTTCCCACACTCAGCAGCGGACAAGGTCTCATTCAATTATTTAATGGCCTGATTTTTGAGGTGGAGAGTAGGAAGATCTGACTAAATAAATTTCTCTTGTACTCTTACAATCTTTTTGAGTTTCATTTAAAGACAAGGTCTCACCTTGTCACCCAAGCTGGAGTGCAGTGGCACAAACATGGCTCAAGCAGCCTCAACTTCGTAGGCCCAAGTGATCCACCCACCTTAGACCCCCAAGTAGCTGAGACTACAGGCACACACCACAATGCCTGGCTTATTTTTCTGTTTTTTTTTTTTTTTTTTTTTTAGAGACAGGGTTTTGCGATGTTATGGGCTGGTCTCGAACTCCTGAGCCTAAGCCATCCACCTTCCTCTGCCTCCCAAAGTGCTGGGATTCCAGGCGTGAGCCACCGCGCCCGGCCTTCTTTTACGCTAATCTTACAGGTCAGGCTACTTCTGTGGAATGGCTAAAAAAGAAAATAAAGCCCCCAAAGCAGAGATTTTACTTTGAAAAATGAAACCCAGTTTTCTGTGGCATGAGGGTGGGGATCCTACATCACGCCTCTGTGCTCGTTTTTCAGGCATCGTCAAGGATTCTGAAGACATTTACAATTTAAAGAACCCCACCTTGTTCATTTTTGCGGAAAATGATCCTGTGATTCCACTCGAGAACGTAAGTTGGCATCTCTTTTCTTCTTCTTTATTTATTCTGAGAAGGAGACTCTCTGTCACTCAGGCTGGAGTGCAGTGGCGCGATCTCGGCTCACTGCAACCTCTGTCTCCCGGATTCAAGCAGTCCGCCGTCCTCAGCTTCCTGAGCATCTGGTGTGCGCCACCACGCCTGGCTAATTTTTGTATTTTTAGTAGAGACGGGGTTTCACCACGTGAAACCAGGCTAGGCAGTCTGTCTAGATCCCCTCTCTACAAAAACATAAACAGAATTAGCTGGCATGGTGGCACGCACCTTGTAGTCGCAGCTCTTTGGGAACCTGAAGCAGGAAGACCGCTTGAGCACAGGAGTTGTGACGCTGCAGTGAGCCACGATTGTGCCACTGAACTCCAGCCTGGGCGACAGAGTGAGACCCTGACTCTAAGAAAAAAAGTAGTCATTTAGAAATTATTGTTATAATATTAGTAACCCATACATTAATGCAAGTGATTCAAATAATAGATGTATCATTTTTACATTGCTCTGAAATCTCTTCTTTGCCAGATGTAAGAACCGTGTTCGTTATGAACTTAGCAGTAAAGGCTGGGCACAGTGGCTCGTGCCTGTAATCCCAGCACTTTGGGAGGCCGAGGCAGGTGGATCACTTGAGGTCAGGAGTTTGAGACCAGCCTGGTCAACATGGTGAAACCCCATCTCTACTAAAAATAGAAAAATTAGCCAGGCGCGGTGGCAGGTGCCTGTCATCCCTGCAACTCCGGAGGCTGAGGCAGGAGAATTGCTTGATCCTGGCAGGTGGAGGTTGCAGTGAGCCGAGATGGCACCACTGAACTCCAGCCTGGGCAACAGAGCGAGACCCTGTCTTAAAAAAAAATAGCAGGAAAGGATTCAGTGTAACTGTGGAACTTGTTTCTAAAGTAAAGCATAGATGTGAGATCTCTGTTATGAACACTCACTGAAGATGTGGAGAATGGAAAGTATTACTAAAGGGTTAAAATCATGAAATCTTTTGCATACCAGGTATCCTTGCTGACCCAGAGGTTGAAAGAACACTGCAAAGTTGAACATCAAATTAAGACATTTTCTGGGCAGACTCATGGGTTCGTGCATCGGAAGAGAGAAGACTGTTCACCTGAAGACAAGCCCTACATTGACGAGGCGAGAAGGAATTTAATCGAGTGGCTGAACAAGTACATGTAGTAAGAATCAAGGGCAAGCCTTCCTAGAAGAGCTTTCATCCCAAACTTTGCTTAGAAAGACTTAGACCATTGGATTTAATTTTCACTTTTATAAAATAAATGTAGGAATCCTAAAATTCATTATGTCATTTGAAACACAAATTCATTAGGAAATAATGCATGAAATAATTTAATTTTTAACATGTACATCAAATCAAAATTTAAAAGCAATGTCTGGCTGGGCGCAGTGGCTCATGCCTGTAATCCCAGCACTTCGGGTGGCCAAAGCAGGGGGATTACCTGAGGTCAGGAGTTCAATACCAGCCTGACTAACATAGTGAGACCCCCCGCCATCTCTACAAAAAAATGCCAAAATTAGCCTGGTGTGGTGGTGCACTCCTGTAGTCCCAGCTACTTGGGGGGCTGAGGCACAAGAATCAATAGAACCCGGGAGGTAGAGACTGCAGTGAGCTGAGATTGTGCCGCCAGCGCACTCCAGCCTGGGCGACAGAGTGACCCTATCTCAAAAGTAAATGAATAAATAAAAATGAAAAAAACCAGGACAGTACCTGGAGAATTTGAATGATAGAGTAATACCCTAATTATTAGTTAAAACCTACAGGTTGGGTGCGGTGGCTCATGCCTGTAATCCTAGCACTTTGGGAGGCCGAGGCGGGTGGATCACTTGAGGTCAGGAGATCGAGACCAGCCTGACCGCATGGTGAAACCCTGTCTCTACTAAAAATACAAAAATTAGCCAGGCATGGTGGCGTGCACCTGTAATCCCAGCTACTCAGGAGACTGAGTCAGAGGAATCACTCAAACTCTGGAGGCGGAGGTTGAAGTGAGTGGAGATTGCACCACTGCACTCCAGCCTGGGCAACAGAGGGAGACTGTTTCTCAAAAAAAACAAATAACAAAAAACACAAAATCTACAGCTGTTCAAGGACCACTGACAGGTCAAGTGTGGGCTTTTCTGGTCTTTGAACACATTGTATAAAATGACAGTGCTGCAAAGCCATGAAGAACATGAACTGTGAACTGGGATAGGCTAACTGCCCAGCCTAGAGGCTTACCGTGTCGTAAGACAGCTGAATTTGCCACATTTATAGATTGCAATATGGGAAGTATTGAGATCAAAACAGGATTCCATTGACCTCATTGTATTAATCTAATAAACTGATCTTTCAAATTTTTGAATTTGTGGCTTTTTTAAAAAGATAGCAGAAAACAGTGGGCTAGAGCTGTCATCGGCTGTTGTCGCCTAGGGAGTGGCTTTCCAAACACTGGCATTTTTGGGTCCCAGGGCCTGAGGCTACATCAGAAATCTCTCTGGTGTTTCTGGCAGTGGCAGAAAGGGCAGAGTTGCCAAGAAGCTGTGCACCTGCGCCTGGACCTGCAGGCTGCATGCATGTGACTTTGGGCATGTGACTCGATGTTGCCTTTTTTTTTTTCCCCTAATTTGGTCTTGATGTCCCTCTCAGGAGAGAGTGGCTGTAAGCTCTAGCCCTGCCCTGATGGGGATCCTGGGGATGTGGTCTGGGTGTTTCCCATGTGCCTTTTGTGGGATCCTTCTTTGTCCTGGTGGATGGCCTGACACCTAAGTGTCCAGCCTGTGGCCCAGTGCCCTTCTCACGGGGAGCCTGTTTATCCTGGCACATGCCCTTGTTTCTCTCATCTGACCTGTGTCCAGTTTATTCCTACCAAGACAGCCACTCTCCCAGAGAGCCCTGGCCAGGGAAGAAGTTAGGATCGGGTAGAGGAGGCAACTCATCAGAACCCATGAAATGACGGAAGCAGTTTATTGCTTACAGATCCAGAGAAGAGAGGGCAGCACAGTTTGCAGCAGGGCCAGTAAAAAGGGGGAGCCAGGCTGGGCACAGTGGCTGACACCTGTAATCCCTGCACTTTGGGAAGCTGAGGCAGGCAGATCACCTGGCATCAGGAGTTCAAGACCATCCTGGCTAAGATGGTGAAACCCCGTTTCTACTAAATATGCAAGAAATTAGTTGAGCGTGGTGGTGCACGCCTGTAATCCCAGCTACTCAGGAGGCACAGGCAGGAGAATCACTTGAATCCGGGAGGCAGAGGTTGCAGTGAGCCGAGATTGCACCAACTTGGACAAGAGTGAAACTTGGTCTCAAAAAACAACAAAGCGGGGAGCCAACCAGGACACCCGGGCTCAAGCAGCAGGTGCAGAAGAGAGGGAGCTGTGGGCCAAAGCCTTCAGGACCCTGGCTGTTATCTGAACACGTTTCCCACGGGGGTTCTGATGGGGGCGGGGGCGATGAGAGCAAGCGGGCATGAGCCCCGGGGACTCACGCTGCAACTGAGAGGGGTCAGTGTGGGTGTGAGGGTCAGTGGGACAAGCCAAACAGGTGGATGGCCACCTGGAGGAGCTGGGAGGAGTTGGATAACTGGAAACTGTGTTACTAATCTCTGCTGCTTTTAAGATGGGGTTTCACCATGATGGCCAGGCTGGTCTTGAACTCCTGACCTCAGGTGATCCACCCACCTCAGCCTCCCAAAGTGCTAGGATTACAGGCATGAGCCACCGTGCCTGGCTTAATCCCTGCTTCTGAAACAAGAAAGTCCAACTTATATTCAAATGGATGCTCAGGAAACATACAATTACAAGAATTCCCCAAACTTGACCTTCCTGGGCCTCAGTTTTTGCATCTATCAAATGGGTATGGGAGACGTTTTGCATAACATTGGGAGAATACAAGCCTGAGCAGGGTGGGTCTACTGTGGACACGTAATTATGGAGAACAGCCGGCCAAATCCCTTGCCTGCTGAGGGCTGCTCCCAGGATGTCTCACTCATTCATCCAGCCTCCCAGGAAACCCTGGAGACACGCTGGGCTTTTGCCCTGGAATGGTATCTGGTGAGCACTTAGCCAGGTAGCCAGAGTCTTCAAAATAGATGGGAGGGGAGAAAATTTGCAAGAATGAACCAATGGTGTGAGTGTACCCTTCAAGCCAAATGTCTCGTGGTGAGCTTGGACCCTGGGCAGCCTTCTCTCTACTGAGTCCTTTCGTCAAATGTCATGGGCTGGGTGCGGTGGCTCATGCCTGTAATCCCAGCACTTTGGGAGGCCGAGGTGGGTGGATCACTAGGTCATGAGATCAAGACCATACTGGCCAAGATCGTGAAACCTGTCTGTACTAAAAATACAAAAATTAGCTGCTCAGAGTGACATGTCCCTGTAATCCCAGCTACTCAGGGGGCTGAGGCAGGAGAGTCACTTGAATCTGGGAGGTGGAGGTTGCAGTGAGTGGAGATCACGGCACTGCACTCCAGCCTGGGCAACACAGCAAGACTCTGTCTCAAAAAAAAAAGAAAAGAAAAAGGCATGGTGTTCTGAACCAGTGCTGCAGATAGTATGATGTAGCCAGGCTCAGTAGCTCATTCCTGTAATCCCAGCACTTTGGGAGGCTGAAGTGGGTGGATCATGAGGTCAGTAGTTCGAGATCATCCTGGCCAATGTGGTGAAACCCAAAAAATTAACTGGGTGAGGTGCTGCATGCCTGTAATCCCAGCTACTCGGGAGGCTGAAGCAGGTGAATTGCTTGAACCTGGCAGGCAGAGGTTGCAGTGAGCCGAGATCGCACCACTGCATTCCAGCCTGGGCAACAGAGCAAGACCCTGTCTCAAAAAAAAAAAAAAAAAAGGACTTGTTTAAATTTCACAAAATTTACAGTTGAGAAGAGTAGACTCACCTATTTAAGGTTTTTTTTATAACCGAGTCTTGTATTAAAAGTCACCTTTACAGTTCACGTCGCACATTGAAAAACTGGTTCATTTGTTTTAGAAGAATTGATTTGTCTTTGAAGCAAAAGCGTATCCATTTCAAAACTACGTCAATCTAAATTAAGTGAATTCACTGGCTTTTGCGTCACTGTCACCTCGGTGCTGACAGCATTGAGGTCAGAGGATCCGGCACACACTGAACAGAGCTCTGAGCATGGCAGGATCAACAGAGCTTTCCACAATTTTCTTCTTGTGTTTTTTTCGGGAGAAGTTTTTATTTTTATTTTTATTTATTTTTTTGAGGCGGAGTCTCACTTTGTCCCTCAGGCTGGAGTGCAGTGGTGTAATCTTGGCTCGCTGCAACCTCGGCCTCCCAGGCTGGAGTGCAGTGGTGTAATCTTGGCTCACTGTGACCTCTGCCTCCCAGGGTCAAGCAATTATCTTGCCTCAGCCTCCTGAGTAACTGGGATTACAGATGCCCACTACCACTCCTGGCTAATTTTTGTATTTTTAGTAGAGACAAGGTTTCACCGTGTTGGCCAGGCTGGTCTTGAACTCCTGACCTCAAGTGATCCACCCGCCTTGGCCTCCCAAAGTACTGGGATTAGAAGCGTGAGCCACCGCACCCGGCCCAGGAGAAGATTTCACAGTGCTTTAGTTTTTGAATTTAAATGAATTAAAATTAAATGAAAAATTGACCTCCTCAGGAGCACTAACCCTGTAGCAGGATAGCCTCTGGCCATGCATGCAAGTCTACACAGGCGAGGAAGATTCACATCCTCAACTGCATCCTGTTGACTTTCCATTAATCCTGTTTGTCTCCTGTGTGACCACTCTGCAGCTGGTTGTGAAATAAAATAGACTCTCAGGACCTGAAGTTCAGCCTGGGAACTGTGCAATACTGCCTTCCTTTCCTTCTCAAACAGGCAGCTGCAATGTCACAACCCTGTGTTACAGCGTCATTCGTAAGCCAGGATCCTGCAACGTTGGAAGGCCACACAGCTCCCCAGAAGCCCTCTCTCCCAAAGTGCTCACATAGAAATTCCTTGTGAGCAGCTACATCTTTCAGACTCTATCTTCCCCCATAAACTCGCCCTAAAACAAGTTTTTTGGACCTCACCCTGACAATGTCAATTACCAGCTGATTCTTGTGGAGAGAGGACAAAGGCAAAACCAGAAGTCATCCAGGAGACAAATGTATAACTGACTTTTCCTCCGCTTCCTTTTCCCATGTGTAAACTGTAGATGTGCTGACTCAGCGCCTCACAAGAACGCGAGCGTCTGCCTCACTGCCTCCCTCCCCGATCTTTTCCCTCCTGCTTACCCTTGCCTTTTAAAATACTGCCGTTCCCCTAGCCCCCTTTGGAAAAAGCACAGCTCACAGATGTTTCTGTTTCTGTGGCTTGTGGTTTTTTCTGTGGGTGTGTTCTCAACTTGGCTAAATAAACCTCTATGATTGACACCTGCCTTGGTTACTTTTTGGTTAACATAGTCTTTCTCAATTATAGCCCAGATAACTTATTTAATTGGCAAACTCCTCAAGCCTAGATCTGTGCCTCTGCTTAGCCCCTCTCCATGTCCACAGACACCAAAAAGGCCATTTCTTCTCCGTCCCACCAGGCCTGGGCCCTGCAGGCAGCTCCCTCCATCAGGTGGGACCTTAGTTCTCCTTGGGTTCTGCATTGAGGATGGGGCTGTTTTTCATTTCAATGCCTGGCCAATGCGAACGATGTCTTGTCAGTCCTGAGGCGCCAGCATCCTGCAAACTCAGGGCCATCCTGTTCTGGAAAACCAAGCAAGAAGAATGCCTGCCTGCAGCCTCAGGCTCACACCCACCCTTTCTTGGGCCCCACTGAGTCCCAAGGTGAGGATTTGCTTTTCAGGCCTTCAGGTGAGAGCAGCAGGAGTTATCAATGGTGTTTGCATTTTAGAAGGATTAAAGTTGGGCCCCTCTGAAGAGAGAAGGAGCACATCAGCAGGAAACAGAGATGTGAGCCTGACTGATATGGTTTGGCTGTGTCCCCACCCAAATCTCACCTTGAACTGTAGTTCCCATAATCCTCACGTGTCATGGGAAGGACCGGGAGGGAGGTAATTGTATCTTGGGAGCAGTTACCTGCATCCTGTTCTCATGAGTTCTCAGGAGGTCTGATGGTTTTATAAGGGGCTTTCCCCTCACTTCGCTCCGCACGTCTCCTTGCTGCTGCCATGTGGAGAAGGATGTGTTTCCTTCCCCTTCCACCATGATTGTCAGTTTCCTGAGGCCTCCCCAGCCATGCTGAACTGTGAGTCAATTAAACCTCTTTTCTTTATGAATTACCCAGTCTGGGGTATATTTTTATTAGCGTGTGAGAACAGACTAATGCACTGACCAAGGCAGCGGAGTGGAGAGTTGCTGAGAGATGCATACAACTGCTTTGACTGCAGAGCCTGAGAGGATACCAGGAAGCAAGGCGCTGATGTTGGCTGGGAGATTATCCAGCACAGAGAAGAAAAGCGGGCTGTGAGGAAACAGAAGTTAATTTTGGTTCAGCCCTGAATATCAGTTGAGTTTTCTTGAGCTGCAAATAACAGAAAACCTGACTGACAGTGGCTAAGAGAGTAACATTTAAGTATCTCCCACACAGCCCTCCAGGGATCCTAGGTGCTTTGGGGGTTTCCTGGTGTCAGGACCCAGGGTTGGTGACTGCATTCTCTGGGCCCCAGGGCCTTACAAATCCTAGCCGCAGCAGGAAGGGAAGGAAGGAGCTCTTTCCTGCACCTCTGTTTTAGTGAGGGAGGAAATCCCTCAGCTCTATGTCCCTGCGTCATGGGACAGGCCGAGGACCTGGAGCATCAGCTGAGGGGGAGTTGGTGACTGGATCGAATTAGACCCTGACTCACTCAGCCGGGGATGGGCGCACCGTGTCTGACAGCTGGGCTTTGGTGGGCTGTGAAGAGGAGTGTGGAGGCTTGTTGTGGGGGGTCGTTGCGTGAGACCCATGTGGCTCTGTAGTGTTGGGAGTCATTCATCAGGCGGCTGTGGCAGGTACGGCAGAGGGAGTGAGGATGACGAAGGTGAGAAGAGGAGGCTCAGCAGGGAAGAGCTGGATGTGTCCATGCTCCATGTGTAGCTTGCTGTGGATTTGGGCAACTTACTTCTCCGACCCTCGGTTTTTCTCAATATAAAAGCTATAAACTGAGTAAAATAACGTTAACTCTGTAAGGGTGCATTGTTAGAGTAGGTAGTCACGCAGACACGAGCAGGGCAGAAGAGGTCGCCCTTCCTCAGAATGTCAGGTGGCCACCAGGTGATGGTCAGGTGGTTGTTAAACTGTCTCTAAAATAGCAATTGGTCCCAGGCAGCAGCAGGGAAAGGGAGTCTCCCTATAGATAGAAGCAACTAGTGATTAGCAGCTTCCTGGTAAGATCTCAGGATCTGGGCATGCAGGCTCAAGCATGCACCCTAAGAGGCAAGATGGTGGAGCTTAACAGGTTTCCTCTGTGACCTTCCTCTAGGAATGCTCCACTGGCAAGGGAGAAACGCTCAGGTGAGCATGTGTACAACTTCAGTAAACACACTGCACATGTGGCCCCTTCCAAGTGCTGGCAGGCCACTGTGCATGCAGGCAGCCTGCTCCAAGGGAAGAACCAATTCTTCCCTTGGAAGGGAAAAGTAAATTTCGGAACCATGCCAATGTATAAAATCCCAAGTCATGGGCTAAGCAGGACACTTGGCCCTCTTCCAAATGTGCTTTGCTTCCTTTCGTTCCTACTCTAAAACTTTTTGATAAACTCGCTCCTGCTTTAAAACTTGCCTCAGCCTCTCCTTCTGGCTTATGTCCCTTGGCTGAATTCTGTCCTTGAAGGAGGCAAGGATTGAATTTGATGCAGACCCTTCAGATTCATGCTGGTAACAGTATGTGAAGCATTATCAGCACACCTCGCCCTTGAGTGGTGGACCCAGGGTGGCTCTCCCTGAATGCATATTAAGCATTCTGCAGCTGCAGAGGGGGACGGTCAGAGGTGGGGAGCAGCCAGAGATGTAGGGGCAACTAGAGGGCAGAGCTCCAGGAAAGCCACCAGAGGGGCTTTAAAAAGGAAGAGAAGCCGGGCCCGGTGGCTCATGCCTGTAATCCCAGCACTTTTGGAGGCTAAGGTGGGCGGAGCATGCGGTCAGGAGATCAAGACCATCCTGGTCAACATGGTGAAACCCCGTCTCTACTAAAATACAAAAAATTAACTGGGCATGGTGGCATGTGCCTGTAGTCCCAGCTATTTGGGAGGCTGAGGCAGAATTCTTCAACCAGGAGAATTGCTTGAACCCAGGAGGCAGTTGTTGCAGTGAGCCAAGATCAGGCCACTGCACTCCAGCCTGGGCAACAGAGCAAGATGTCGTCTCAAAAAAAAAAAACAAAAAACAAAAAACAAAAAACCACACACACAGCAAAAGGTTGTGTGTGTGAGAAGGAGGACTCCAACTCAGAGAGCACCCCCGGGGTTTGCAGCAGGAGGACACAATGATCACAGCAAAGGCAGTTTCTAGGAAAGGCGGGGTCCAGAGACGATCACCTTGGGTGGAGGAGCAGAAGGTGGAAGGCAGGAGAGAAAGAGGGGCTGACAGGGGTGCCACAGAGAAATGGAGGAAACAGGAAGGGGATGGCTCCAGAGAACACAATTGAAGGGTTTTTTCCCCTATGCTTTGGTTTTTTCTTTTTATTTACTGAGATAGGATCTGGCCATGTTGCCCAGGCTGGAGTGCAGTAATGTGATCACCACTCGCTGCAGCCTCTGTCTCCCAGGCTCAAGCAAACCTCCCACCTCAGCCTCCTGAGTAGCAGAGGACTACAGGTACACACCACCACACCTGGCTAAATTTTTTTTTAAAGAGAGTCTCACTGTGTTGCCCAGGCTGGTCTCAAACTCCTGAACTCAAGCGATCCTCCTGCCTTAGCCTCTCCAAGTGCTAGGATTATAGGTGTGAGCCCCTGCACCAGCTGGCTTTTGCTTTTAGGGTGAGATTCATGCTGGAAAGTGCTAACAGAGCGGGGAGGCTGTGTGTGCAGGTAAGAGATTTACAGACAGGAGGAGCCTATTCTCTGGGTCTAAACCAGCAAAGAGCTGGATTCTCACTTATGCTCCATGTCCCTTGCGTGCTGTCAGAGGACTTGCATCATCGTCACCTCTAGGGCACCGCAGCGGATGGGGCAGCCACTGCCTTGAATAGTGTACTATGCTGTGTGCCCAGAAGAAAGAGCCCTGGAGGTCCTGCCTTGGCATGTACCTGCTCTAACCTGGAAATCATGCTTTGCCCACAGGAACTGGCCTGCACTAGTGTAAGGGGTTAAGGGAAAACTTCCGTATCAGCCTCTGAAAGTCACTGACAAGAGGCAGATTAGTAGGAAAAAAGACATACACATTTATTTGAGCATAGTTTTACGTGACATGGGAGACATCAGAATGATGACCCAAAGATACAGGAGAAACTGTCCTTTGTTGGTCAATTGTTTTAGAGACAGGGTGTTGCTCTGTCGCCCAGGCTGCAGTGCAGTGGTGTGATGGTGACTCACTGCAGCCTCCAACTCCTGGGCTCCAGTGATCCTCCAGCCTCAGCCTTTCAAGTTGCTGGGACTACCATACCTGGTTAAGTTTTTAATGTTTTTGTAGAGATGAGGTCTCACTGTTACCCAGATTGGTCTGGAATTCCTGGGCTCAAGTGATCCTCCCACCTCAGCCTCCCAAAGTGCTGGAATTACAGTCATGAGTCATGAAACTTTTTTTTTTTTTGTGAGACAGAGTCTCGCTCTGTCGCCAGTCTGGAGTGCAGTGGTGCGATCTCGGCTTACTGCAACCTCTGCCTCCTGGGTTCAAGTGATGCTTCTGCCTCAGCCTCTGAGTAACTAGGATTACAGGCAGGTACCACTTTGTCTAGCTAATTTTTCTTGTATTTTTTAGTAGAGATCGGGTTTTGCCATGTTGGCCAGGCTGGTCTTGAACTCCTGGCCTCAAGGGATCATCCTACCTTGGCCTGCCAAAGTGCTGGGATTACAGGCATGAGCCCTTGCACCTGGCTAAGGCTGCCATCTCTTGAGTCTCCTGCTGAATCTCTCATCTTTATCTGTGAGCCCTTGTGGGCTTGTGTAACTACACTGGGCCCACACAGGTAACTGCCCTCTTTTCTTTTAAGGTTAGCTGATTGGTAACCTTAATTACATCTGCAAAGTCTCGTCTCACAGTATCTAGATTAGTGCCTGATGGAATAACCAGATGGAGTCTTGGGAGCACAGCTTTAGAATTCTGCCTCTCACAGGAGGTAAGGGTGGATGAGCTGCTGGAAACGAAGTGGGAGCCTAGAAGCTGAAAGTCCGTGCTGCTGGCTTCAGTTGTCTTTGCAGTAGGCGTCAAGATCATGTGATAAATAAGACGTCCTGCTAAGTGCACATCTTCAGCTGCTTATATTGAAAACTCTATAAAGTTAGAAAGTTTACTTCAGTAAGTGAGTGGTCCATTCAAATTACGCAGTGTCTCTTGGACTTGACAACGACCAGGATTATGATGAGGATCAACTGCTTTGGTTTCAGGATTCTTTTACACTTTCTGTTTTTGAGTCAGGGTCTCACTGTCTCCAGGCCGAATGCAGTGGCGCTGAGCTGGTCACGGTAGGTAGCTAGTCAGGCATGAGCAGGGCAGGAGAGCCACCCCCAGGCCTTTGCCACTTCAGGTGATGTCAAGTGATCCTCAGCTGACGGTCAGGCTGTTGTTAACTGTCTCCCTAAAATAATAATTGGTCACAGCCGGTGTTAGGGAAGGGCTGGCTCCCAATAGAGAGAAAACACCTGGAACTGTTGATGAGCATCTGCCCCACAAGGCCTCAGGAGCTGGGCAGGTGGGTTCAAGCATGTGCATCAAGAGGCAAAACGGTGGCGTCTAACCAGAATGCTAGCGTTGTAAGCGAAGGCCTCAAGTAAGCATGTGCAGAGCTCCAGTAAGCACGCTGCCCTGCTCCCCTCTCATGTGCTGGCTGGCCACTGCTCGTGCGACAGCCCATGCCAGGGGCGCAATCAGGGGAGAAGTAACACAGACCCTGGAAGTATGCCAACATATAAAACCTCAAGTTGAAAGGCCCAACCCTGCGTTTGATCTTTCGTCTTCTGGGTCTACTTTTCTTTCCTTCCTGCTCTAAAGCTTTTTATTTTTATTCTTTGAGATGGAATCTTGCTTTGTCCCCCAGGCTGGGGTGTAGTGACACTATCTGAAACCTCCGCCTCAACGGTTTAAGCGATTCTCTTGCCTCAGTCTCCTGAGTAGCTGGGATTACAGGCTTCCACCACCATGCCTGGCTAATATTTTTTGTATTTTTAGTAGAGATGAGGTTTTATCATGTTGGCCAGGCTAATTTGGAACTTCTGACCTCAAGTGATCCATCTACCGTGGCCTCCCAAAGTGCTAGGATTACAGGCATGAGCCACTGCGCCCAGCTTAAAGCTTTTTGATAAACTTTCACTCCTGCTCTAAAACTTGCCTTGGTCTCTCCTTCTGCCTTAGCCCCTCAGTTGAATTCTTTCTTCTAAGGAGGCAAGAATTGAGGCTGCTGCAGACCCATACAGATTCAACAGCACGGTCATTGCTGCAACCTTAAATCCCTGGGCTCAAGGGATCCTCCTTTCTCAGCCTCCCGAGTAGGTGAGACTACAAGCACACACCAACACACCTTAAAAAAATTTTTTTTGGTAGAGACAAGAGTCTCTGTGTTGTCCAGGCTGGTCTCAAACTCCTAGAGTCAAGTGATATTCCTGCCTCAGCCTCCCAAAGTGTTAGGGTTACAGGCATGTACCACTGTGCCTGGCCACATGTTCTGGAATATGAACATCTGGCCACACAAATATGTAATTGGAAAAGGGAGAAGTATTTTAATTGCTATTCACAAAATTGGAGGTCCTTCAATATTACACCAAAACCCAACAAGTGACAGTTGAATACACTTTCTTCTGTTACACTGGTCCATCTTGCATTTTGCAAAGGTCTTGTACATGTGCATGATACTGTAATATCACATGCATATTTGGCAAATATTGGTCTAGTGGGCAGATCTTCCAATTGTTAATGCATTTCATTATGCAGTGTCCAAGATTCATCCTTTATTACTGAGAGAGGGTCTTGGTCTGTCACCCAAGCTGGAGTGCAGTGGCGTAACCATGGCTCACTGCACCCTTAACCTCCTAGACTCAAAAGGATCCTCCCACTTCAGCCTCCCAAGTAGCTGGGACCACACAAGCAAGCCAACAGGCCCAGCTGACTTATTTTTGGTAGAGACAGGGTCTGTGTTGCCCAGGCTGGTCTCTAACTCCTGGGCTAGAGCGATCTTCTTGCCTTGGCCTCCCAAAGTGCTGGATTACAGGTGTGAGCCACTGTGCCCAGCCAAAAATTCATCCTTTATTTTTAAGTTTTCCCTTAAAAAAAAAATTAATCCTTTAAAACATTACCAATCTCACTGAAGGTACCTTGCTGACATTAAAAAAACAAACTTTGAAAACAAAAACAAAACACCAACCTCATCAGAAAAGTCCTGGGAAGTTGTTGAGGTCACGATGGTGAATATTAGTTTTCAAACAGTCTTATTTAAGCTTAAAAACCCAACTTTACCATTGAGGACGTATTCTGCCAGTTCTATTAGAATGACAGGCTCATTCTAGTTGTTTCTGAGAAAAGGTACGTCACATACCCAGTTAGTCATTTATTTTTTCGTTTTTTTTTGAGACAAGGCCTTGCACTGCTGCCAGGCTGGAGTACAGTGAGGCCCTCAGCCCATCGCAGCCTTGAACTCCAGGACTTAGGTGGTCCTTCCATCTCAGTTTTCCAAGTAACTGGGACTAACAGCATGTGCCATCACGTCGGCTAATTTTTACTATTAATTTGTAGAGACTGAGTTTATGTTGGCCAGGCTAGTCGTGAACTCCTGGCCTCAAGCAATCCTCCTGCCTTGGAGTCCCAATTTGCTGGGATTATAGGCGTGAACCACTGTGTCCAGCTGATCTAGTCATTCTTTAATGCCAAGGGGAATGCGGTGCTGAGGGGACAAGTTCAGCATGACCATGGAGTTTGTCACACAGAAGCGCTTTTTTACCAACACTTCCTCTCAGAATACTAAGATACAGGTACTCTAGGACCAACAGCCAACAATTTAATAATTTGTGTTCCCTCATCGAAGCTATCTTTAAGTGGAAATGTCTTTTTTTTAGACGGAGTCTTGCCCTGTTGCCCAGGGTGGAGTGCATGTCACAATCTTGGCTCACTGCAACCTCTGTCTCTCGGGTTCAAGTGATTCTCCTGCCTCAGCCTCCCGAGTAGCTGGGACTACAGGCACCCACTACCATGCCCAGCTAATTTTTGTATTGTTTAGTAGAGATGGGGTTTAGCCATGTTGGCTAGGCTGGTCTTGAACTCCTGACCTCAGGTGATCCACCTGCCTTGGACTCCCAAAACGTTGGGATGACAGGGGCGAGCCACTCTGCCCGGCCAAAAAAATGATTTTCTTTTTGAAAGTGTGTGGTGCCACTACCTGACTCATTCTAAGACATGGTTTTGTCATCGCTTTTGCAGCACCAGTGTAAATGTTAACACAGTGAAAAAGGCAGTAACTTTAGTGTAGGAAAATACATTTGACTTCATGGGCCCCTTGAAAAGGCCCAGGACCCCAAGGGATCTTGGAGCACACTTTGAAAACCAGTTTTAACATATATAAAGCATTCAGAGCAGTGATAGGGCACATACGTTTACATCTTTACTTCTGTTGTGGTTTACCACTTTTCCTGACCTTCAACACTTTCTCAGCCATTTGCCTTCGGTCCCCACTTTTCTGGTGCTTTTAGATGACACCATTCTGCTAAGGCTGCCTGCAACTAACACCTAGATTGCAGAAACTTCTCCATGCGTACAAGTTACTGATTTCTTAATTACTACCATACCCCACCTTCCTCTGCTTTCCCAGCCCCCAATCTGTTGGAGCTGTTTCACCTAGAGAAAGAAAGAGATTCACAAAATTCAGTCACATGTAACAGAGACTGACCTCTTAACCCTCCCAAGGGCATTTGTGCTTCACAGTGGCTGCTTGCAAAGTTGACCCGCACCTGGATTCAACCAACCTCAGGTGGAAAATATTCAGGGGGAAAAAATGCATCTGTCCTAAACATGTAGATTTTTTCTTGTCATTACCCCCTAAACAGTACAGTATGACATTTACATATCATTTACATTAGGTATTATGGATAACATAGAGATGATTTAAAGTATACAGGATGGCCTATGTTATATGCAAATGGATTTTTATCAGGGACTTGAGGATTCATGAACTTTGGCATCTGGAGGACATCCTGGAACCACTCCCCCATGGAAATTGAGAGTAGACTGAAATTAAAAGACATTTAACAAACCTCAAATGAATCCAGCAGGTGTAGAAATTGGGAAACAGCAGTAAAACATGGGGTCTTACATGGGAATCTAGCCTTTGGGCCAGGCACCCTTAAGCTGCTTTTGCTCCACATGGGGAAGGAGTGTGGCCAAAGTACCAGGGAAATGAAACTTGAGTGATCTGAAACGTGAAAAATGAGGGACATCTCCTGGAAGAGGTTTATTTATAATGAAACAAAACCCAAAGGCTTGTGAAACATGTTTTCCTGTTCACTGACCCGTTTTCTCAACCACAAAAACATCAGGAATGTCTGTGAGGTTCAATTGTGGGAAGGGGGACTGGTTTAGTGGCTCGTCTGATACAACCATGAACCCCTCAGGTAAGATTCTAGTCCAAAGAAGGCTGCTGTATGTTCTCTGCAGGCTAGAAGCAGTCTTCGTAAATAAACTCAGTTTAAAGCTTTCAATACTCAATTGCACAGTTCCATATAAACATGAAAATAAGGAAGAATGCTATTACATTCCTAAATTCACAGGAGTTATTTAGCAAAACATCCAATGCATTAACGTATAGAAAAAACACAATGACTCAATAGTTAAGACTGGTAAATATCCAGGTTCACATGGGAAGGTAACCCAAATTTATCACTTAGGCTAATTTAGGTAAGAGTCACTATTTTTTAATTCTAGGGAATTAGGTGTGACTAGTTAGGGTGGCATAACTAGTGATAAAGTTCATCACGATGAGCTTATCATCGTGATGTTCAATGAACACTGTTGTAGAAAATCTAGAGAATCACTAACAGGCAAATAGCAGAATATGGAAGGGGATGAGCTGGGCAACTCTGGGGTCAGACTGCTGGGGACTGACCTGGCTCTGCTACTTGTTGGTGGTGAGACGCTGGCGGATTATAGCACTCACCTGTAAGATGTGAGCAGAGGAAGTGCATCTGCCTCGCTGGGCTGAGAACAGAGACGATCCAGGGAGAGTTCTCGGAAGAAGCCCTGGCCCATCACTGTTAGCTAGAACCACGTTAGTAAGTACAGTCAACTTCGGTCACTCTACCTGAACATGGGAACTGCAGGATTTCTCCCTTATTCCCTATAACTTACTTTAACCTCCACTTACTGTGTCCCTCTGGTAGGAAAACAAGCGGGCTCTGAACTGCCCTTCGAAGCCTGTGCTGGTGGCTGGCTCTGATTCTGCACATGAGTTGTGTGCAGGGTGGGGCCAGAGAGAAAAGGCTCACACGGGTCCCCATCAGCTCTGAACAACATCCTAGGTTAGGTGTGAGCAACCTACTAACGGCACTTAAGACATCCCATAATTCTGTGGTGGAAGTACTCATCTATGATGTCTCTACAATCAAAGGGCCTACCCATTTACATAGGAAGATGATCAAGCCCACATTCCTCTCAATACTAAAGTGCATCTTGAGAGCTCATGTTTAAGCTGTTAAAAGTCCCTACAGCCTATTTTGAAAAACAAAACAAAACAAAATAAAAAACCCACCCAAACCCCTTCAATTAGGGCAGCATTTAAGTACTGTTACAATAAATGTTTCTTAAACCTGGATAGGTTGTTTAAAGAGATTCCTTTAATACAATGAATACAAAAACATGTTGAGATAGTACCCCCACAATTACACGTTTTTGAACAAGTGAAACTACGGTTAGCAAACAGCTCTTTTTATTATAGCATCTACAGTGTCTGAAAAATGATGTAGTAATAAATAACTGTAGACGCATCACATGACATCCATTTATTTAATCACAGTAGACCTTACTACATAGTATCTCCATGTCTTCATTCTTCAGATTCTCCCGGCTTACGAATGTCATCAATCTTCAAAATCATTCTGACCATTTGCGTTGCAAGAGATATTTGTTGCTTTTTGCCAATCAAGGTTTCTATGACATGCTGTTGCTTCATATCTGAAAAATACAAGGAAATGGATTATCCTAAAATAGCATACATATTTATTATCAAGAACCAGCTCTGATTTTCTGATTTATGGAATCACAGTAAAACTTAAGAAATACAGACTCCTAGAAGCCAAACAGGAGGCCACTCATTTCAGTTAATTTCATTTTCAGATGAATATAACTTCATTACTTCCAAGGACACTCTGGACTTTGAACCTGGTAAACAGCTGTTAGGAGGGGACTGTCTTCGAAGAGAAGCTACAGGGTGAAATTTCTCAGTAACAGCTCACAAAGTAGTCATACTCTAACTTAAGAAATCTAAAGTAAGTGAAATCTGACCATGGCTGAAACATAAGGTATTTCCAAGAAAGATCTAGAAATGCTAATTTTTATTTTTTTTAAAGAAAGGGTCTTGTTCTGTTGCCCAGGCTGGAGCACAATGGTGCAATCTCAGCTGACTGCAACCTTGGCTTCCCGGGTTCAAGCGATTCTCTGCCTCGGCCTCCCGAGTAGCTGGGATTACAGGTGCCTGCAACCATGCCCGGCTAATTTTTGTATTTTTAGTAGAGATGGGGTTTCACCATGTTGGTCAGGCTGGTCTCAAACTCCTGACCTCAGGTGATCCACCTGCCTCGGCCTCCTGAAGTGCTGGGATTACAGGCATGAGTCACACCTGGCCCTAGAAATGCTAAATTTTAGCACAATTAGGCATTCAAATTAGAAACAGTAAATATTTTCCTGACAAAGAGTTGCTATTATTAAAACCCTTGGGATATGAGTATGGAAAGCTATACTTCTAAGCAAAAACAAACTGTCATGTTCTGTGGACTGATTACAGCCATGGCCTGGTTTAGTACAAAAATGCCTGGGACCACTGATCCAACAAGTTACAGTCACCCTATCTTTTTGGGAACTGGGCTACACGAGTGGCTACAGAGGTTATAGTATTATATCACATTTATAAAACACTCCACAATGTGCACCAAAGCCCACTTCAGAGCTGTTTTATATGTTGGCAATGGACAGACATTGTGTCCATGGCATTACTTTTCAAAACCAGAGATTAAAACATAAGTCATCTTTGGTGATAATACCATACTGTAGTTTACTGTTATTTTATATATTTTTTGAGACGGAGTTTTGCTCTTGTTACCCAGGCTGGAGTGCAATGACGCGATCTCGGCTCACCGCAACCTCCGCCTCCTGAGTTCAAGCAATTCTCCTGCCTCAGCCTCCTGAGCAGCTGGGACTACAGGTGTGCGCCACCATGCCCAGCTAATTTTTGTATTTTCAGTAGAGACAGGGTTTCACCATGTTGACCAGGATGGTCTCGATCTCTTGACCTCGTGATCCACCTGCCTCGGCCTCCCAAAGTGCTGGGATTATAGCGTTAGCCACCGCGCCCGCCCTGTAGTTTACTGTTATTAAAATGAGTCTTACGTTGCTAGGTCTAGTATCTAACCAATTCCTATGGTGATCAAATCAAACATTGTAAAATTCAGGACTTGAACACGTAAAGTGAGTTTACGTATTTAAAAAGACATCATCATCTCACAGCACATACAGCAGATTATTATTGTTTAAATCAGACACCCCATGCACACGTGTGGCAGCTCCTCACCATTTGTCCCCTTGTGCAAACAGTCGATGCCAAGAGCAGGGTTCATCTCCTTCACTTGTCTGGCTCGGACTTCGGTCATAGTCTGGATGGGATTCATGCCACTGTTTTCAGAAAGGGCCATAGGGATGACCTCCAGTGCGTCAGCAAACGCTCTCATGGCATACTGTTCTAAGGTGGGGCACTGGAAGGGGACAGGGGTATGGTAAGTGCACTTGGCAAAACAAAACCCAGCAGCACCTTAAAAACACAGCTATATCGCATACTTTGCAAAGTCAGCTCACAAAGCATTTTAAGAATAGGCTGTTTTTATTTTTGTATCTATCAGAATATTGCAATGTCACTGCAAACGTAGGCAGAGGGTATGCATACATGAGAGATGTCTCAAAATACAGCTGCTCTTACTGCTTTAAGTTACTAATTTTGACTTTCAAGTAACATTAAAAGACTAGGGATTTATTATTTCAAGCTGAGAAATGCTAGTTTATAGTAAACAGAATCTGAATATAGGAACATGGGAATTAACTTAGATTAAAATACCCGTCACCTACAGATCACGATGCTTTTGTGCGTTTCACACCCAGCACAGCACATCGCTCTGCTCCGCAGCCTCACACCTGCCACCACGGGCGAGGCCCGAGTCTTTAAGTCTGCACATACCCCTTACCTTATCTGCCTCTTGGCTAACTGCCAGGGCACAGGATATCTCAGCAGCCCCTCCGCCGTACACCACACGATTATCGCGGATGAGGTTCCGGATGACACACAGAGCATCGTGAAGGGATCGTTTCGCCTCCTCAATGATCTAAGGAAAACAGCTTTGCCTAAATCAGTGTGATCAAGATCTATTCAATTTAGAGCCAAGTATCTGGCACCTCTTTAAAAACATGGAGAGGCTCTGCTCTAATACTTATATGGTCTCCATTATCAGATGACCTGTATCTTTCTTTCCTTCCTGTAATGGAGTTAACAAAATTCAAGAGGCAGAGGCGGCCAGTGACTCATTCTAGGATACATGGTCAAGCAAGAGAGTCAAAAACTGCCAAAACAACCAGAACAAAACACCTTGCAAAGACTTATCACAATGCGCTAAAAACTCAGTCTCAAAGAACAGAGAGATCGTCAATGGTTATTCACTTGGGTTCCCTTTTTCTACCTAAGGGACAGATGTAAGTCATCTTTGGTAATGACACCATATTGTACTTTGTTATTAAAATGAATCTTACGTTGCTAGGACTAGCAGTTTAACCAACAATCGTACCAAACATTCTAAAATCCAGTCCTTGAACATTTAAACTGTGCTTAAATCTCACAGCATATATTATACACTATAAGGGACAGCAGAAAGGCAAATGTGCCTTGTGAAATTAACAATTTAACATGGTCTACTATAATTTTACACCATGAAACATCATTGAGAAAAATGATATTTTTCTTATGGTAACTTTGTCTCTGTTAAATATATTAAAGACAGAAAAGCCAGAGCATGAGCCAAAATAAGAAATAGTGTAAGACAAATAGTTGAATGCTCACCATCTTATTTCCTCCTCTAATAAAAATGGTTACGGCTCTGGAGTTCTTACACTGCTCGATGACCAGCATTTTATCCTTAGTCGTTCCAAATGAGATCTCCTGTACAAGACCGGCAAAGCCCAGCTTCTCGGCCGTGAGCTCTGAGAACCTGGGGACGATCCGCCCTCCTGTTGCGATGGCAATCAGCTAATTCGGGTGGTCAGGGAGAAGGGAGAAGACAGTACTGGTGAAGTTAACTTTCAAAACTGGGCCACAAATGAGCAAACCTTGATCTAAGACCACCTTGTTGACTAGACTTGCTGCCCCATTTTGACTAAAACATTTCCAGTTCAACCCAAAGCACCTTGTTAAGTAACAAGGCTCTGAGGAGCTGGGCATCTTGATCCGGGGCTTTGGTGCTGACCGGCTATCACCCTGCGCCCATCCCCTAAACTCATGCCCTCATCTCCCCTCTGCGCAGCCCTCCCTCTCTCTGGGAACCCAG
Source organism: Plecturocebus donacophilus (assembly GCA_004027715.1). Taxonomy (NCBI): domain Eukaryota; kingdom Metazoa; phylum Chordata; class Mammalia; order Primates; family Pitheciidae; genus Plecturocebus; species Plecturocebus donacophilus. The sequence goes on from PVKP010006997.1 coordinate 54,788, forward strand.
CTTGCATGTTCCTTGCACCGCACTGCAGTGAGAACTGCTGAGGCAGCATTGTCTGGGACTGACGTTAGTATTCGGATGAGACCAGGTCTTCCTGCCTTAGTCGATGATAGGGCCAAGTGAGACAACACAGGGAGAGAATTGCAAAATGCCAGGAAACACTAGAAACACACAGCACTGTTATCCAAACGGTAACGAAGATCCCAGCACTTTCCCTCTTTCCTGGCTCTTGCTCCCCTCATCTCCCAGCGTTAGTATGATGCTGTTTAAGGGAGGGCTATCAAAAGACGCCTAAACACAGAAGCTGAACCCCTACTTCTCCAAGCCCCTTCACCTGGAGCACCCTACCTCGATTTCAGGTCCTCCTACCCAGCGCACCGCAGGCAGGCTGTTCTGAAGCAGTAAGTGGTTTGCTTCGTCGTCAAAGCCCCACTGACAAACTGCTAGGTTAGCCCCAGTCTCTTTAATCTGGGAAAAGAAACACCGCAATCATGTTAAGACAAAGTGGGTATTTATTCTTTGTTATAATGTTTGAAAAAAGAGGCACAGCTGGGTGTAAGGCAAGTGCACTCAAACACAAAAGCAAAGCAAAGAAGGAAGAAAATAGACAAGTGTCCACTTTTCTGTCAGTTCCAAATTCCAAATGTATTTTATCAGTGGGGATCACCTCATTTTTTAAACTATGCTTTAAAAACCACAAGCAGTAATTCATGCTGAACCCTATTGCTACAGCGACGCGAAACCAACAGACATGTCAACAAACAAAGCTGATACCCTCTCCCAGCCATGGGGAAAAAGCTAACGGCTCTGTCCTTCACAACCACCTGTGGAGAACTTTCATCTGAGTATGCTTTAAACAATGTTATGAACCACTTGCAACTTGTCTGAGTGGACGATCTTCAGTTGGATTCACGGATATCGACTAATTCAGGGGCCCACAGAAGCAACTCTGCTTCCAGTAAGAAGCACCGTCACCCCAACCTGCAAATGGCAAAGTGACTTTTCCCAATCAGGAAGGCAACGATCAGGTTGCCCACCCTACCTGTAGTGCTCACCTAAGACTGCCGCACTGTGCCCCACAACTCCCACTTACCTGTCTCCATCAGGCCTCCCAGACCATCCGCTATGGCCTAGCTCTCCCTCTCCTCCTTCCCTCATCCTCTGGAGCTCAGTCCAGAAGAGCAGCCTCCTTATACATTTCCGTCACTACCCGTGAAAACCAACCTGCCCTGCAACCCTCCTCAGATGGCAGCTACTTTCCCTCTCACGTGCTCAAAACAGGAGAGGGGTCCTTCTTGCTCCTCAGGCACCTTCAATGCTCCTAAGTCCCTGCCTCTCCTTAACATTTTAGCATCTAGCCCCAACACCATTCCTTTCTCATTCTCACCAACCTGCGCCTCACCAGCGTGATCCAATAACATTCCTGGCCTCTCAGTGTATCTCTGACCCCCCAGTGCAGATGAGCCACAAATTCATGCCCACAGGCCCACCTGTCCAGATAATGAACTTGTATGTATAAGTTCCTGCCGGCATGCTCTAGTCCCTGAGGCTGGCTGTTCCTTATACCAGCCAACCACGTTCCTGCCTCAAGAGCATCCCCATCTGTGCTCAGCCTGAAATGTTCTCCCCCAGGGGTGCTGCTTCACTCAATGTCAGCTTCTCCTTACAGGTCATGTCTATGAGCAGTGTCTGTAACACAGCTGTACCCACCTTTCCCTTATCTGTGCCTCAATAGCACAAGCTTGGCTTCATTCCCTGCTGAACAGAGCCTGATACGTTGTAGGCACAAAGAACCACATCATGAATGAGTAGATAAATACAGTGACTCTCCCAAGAACAGACATGAAAATAGCCTCTAGTTGGTTTGCTATGACAAATAATGCTCTAACCAACCCATGCTCCTGTATACTTGAGTACCCATGTTTTCAACTCCCAACGACACAGTCCCCAAAGAAGAGTTGCTACCTCAGAGAGCAAGCACACCTGTGCTAAGGTATTCATGAACCCAAACTAGATTTATCTGAGGGAAGAACTGGGATTACTGTAAGTGCATTCTGGTTTAATTCCAGTTACTCATTAACTCTTGCCTAAAAGGTATAGTCAGAAATCTTAAAGGTAAGGTAAGCTATGCTAAACATGTCCAGGAGAACAAGTGTAATACGTACAATCGAAAGCATGGCTTTAGGCAACAGGTTCACTTCTTTCAGGACCCTGAACACGCTACCATTTTAAGACAAAATTAGAATTCTTCCCTGTTTATGCCTTTCTGTGCGATCTGGTTTTTTCCTGTGTATGTTTTAGAACTGAAGACTACACGTATTTACTAACCACACCTAACTAACTGTAGCGTTTGGGAGTTTAAATTCCACTGAGGACTATGGTAAGACGTACCTGTTGAATCATCTCTTCAAATTTCTCCTTTTCATATTTCTGAAGGGCTTTATAATCTTCTACAGAGGTCACATCCAGCTTATGCTTCGTTTTTGGTTTGGGTGGTTCAAATGGACAGGTGAGAATTGCAATCTTAGCATCTTCCACTTTCTATGGGGAAACATATAGACATTTTAATTGGTGAAATTAAGAGTTAACCAATGGTGTGAAACTCTGAAATGCAATGGCTTACTTTCGGCATCTGCGGGTGACTAAAATCCTTGTCCACAATCACGCCCTTAATCAGTTTAGTGTCCTCCAGCCTGCCACCCACTTTGCCTTCTACTTTGATAAGCTCAAAGTCGACGTCTCTCCGCTCCATATCTGCTACAGTGAGGACGGCATTCACAGCAATCTCGGCCATTTGCCGGTGACAACTGTTGACCCTGATGAAAACAACACAAAACAAGCTTCACTGTTTTCACAATTACTGCAACCAAAGCAGGCCACATGATACAATGTTACTCAAAGGTATAAATCAAATGATGTTCTGAATCTTCTAGAAGGGAATGTCATTTCAACCTGCATTTTCAACAGTCTAGGGCAGAGATTCTTAACCTATGACTCATGGACCTCAAAGGGGACTGTACAATTAGTTGGGAAAATAATTACATCTTTATTTTTGCTAACTCTGGAATTTACTATTTCCTTCCATTATAAATGTACTCAAGAAACCACTGTAGTCTGGCATGAACTAAGGTCTTCTTAGAATGTACCACTTTTACGGAATACTGTTACTATTTTAGAAGTTCAGAACAGAATGGGAAAGATAAGTAAGTAATTACTCAGGAAAAGTCAGTCTTATCTAAATGAAGTGCAGCAATTAACTGGATGTGAAAGGACTGGACAGTGCATGCTGCCTTTCCCAGAATTCACCACAACATCAGTTACCGAGAGGATGCTGCCTTTTTGAAAGGTCTGAAACATTTGAATAGACTGCTCAGTAAATTCATTTTTGAGCCAAGAAAAACAGCTAGGGAAACCTAGCACTTGAAATAATGTCTGAAATCTTAGGTTATCTACACAAGAGAACCATGAAAGTAAAAATGTTGTATCTTAAGTAGATGAGTTAATACTTGCAAACAGAACAGGGCCAACTTATAAAGCAACAATAAAATAGAGATGTACACGTCAAGTAATGATGACGTCCTTCTCTCATGAGAAAACAGTGTCATACTTGCGACAGAGGTGTAGTCACTCTTGACTAGGGAGCTGGTCTCTGCTAAGACCTGTGGTTAGAGCACAGTAGGCACTTTTGAAGGCTTCTGCCCTAACACAGGCTTTCCTCGGGGGAAAAGGCAACGGAGGCTAACACTTTTCCTGCATTTTCCCTGACTACTGAGTTGAGAAGACCCTTCCTTCCTTTTTGCTAAAACCACCACAAGCACACAATTGAAAACATCTCTGATTTAAAATAATGTCATTAAGCTCCTTATACTGGATGTTTGTGTTATATTATGACAACAGACCTTAAGTCTTTATCACTGTTCATAATCAGTGCACCCCTTGGCTGAGGATGCTTAGAGTTTCCTGGGGAAAGAGCTGTGTCTTTATGCCCATAAGACCTGGCAGCAAGCCTGGTGAACAGGCATTATGCAAATGTTGAAAACGACAGAGACAAGTCAATTTCAAGACTGTCTCTCCTTACTAAGTTATAATTTTGGATCAGCAATTTGCTGAATAAAAAGTGGAACCCACCCCCAGTAACTCCCTAGGAAAAAAATTATAGAAAGAAGTGTTATGAAAATTCATGTATCCTCCAAGTAGGACCCTTTCTAGTTGATTTCTTTTTCTTTTTTTTTTTTTTGAAAACAGGGCTCTGTTGCTCAAGCTGGAATACAGTGGCATGATCATGGCTTGTAGCCTCGACCTCTCACCTCAGCCTCTGGAGTTGCTGGGGCATGTGCTTCCATGCCTGGCTAATTTTTTATAGCAATGGGGTCCCACTATGTTGCCCTGGCTGGACTTGAACTCCTGGGCTCAAGTGACTCTACTGCTTTGGTCTCCTTAACTGCTGAGATTACAAGTAGGAGCCACTATACCCTAGCTGATTTTTAACACAACCTATTCTACTAAATTAAAATAACTGTATTTTGCAAATATTGTTAAGGGGATTTACACCTGAACTTAGAAATTCAGTTCTCAACTAAAATACAAAATGCATGTGTCTACATCTACATTAAAAACAAAGCAAAAAAAAGTAATCGAAAGAAACTCATCAAATCAATACAAATCCACCAGCAGTCACTTTGTGTCGCCTTTAAGAAATGGCAAACAAACTGTCTCCTCTACAAATGTGTAATCGTATCTTCTACTGAAACATACACTTTGGAGCCCAGCGTGGTTTTTGCAGTCTGAATCAGGGGTTCGGTGTCCTTTATGTCAACAAGGACGCTATCGCTGATCTTGTCCAGGTGTTCAATAGCAACGCGGGCAGCCTGCTCATAGCCATCAGCTATTCTGATTGGGTGAATGCCTCGGTCTAGCAACTGCTCGGCTTCTTCTAACAAGGCACCAGCCAGGACTGCAAACAAGCCAGCAGACAATCAGTTTAGGAAAATAACAAAACTTCACTTTAAGTATAATCAGCACAAGTTAGATGCTATCATGGAAATAAGAAGGTTCCAGAATTAAGCTGGAAGTAATCTTAGAGGCAGAAACCATCTATTTTTAAAAGAAAGCCTCTTGTTTTGGCTCTAACAAAGGTCTAATAGGTCTCCCCTTACAAATGAACATTCAACTCTCAGTGATGTAAAGAATGTAATGGTAAAGGAACATTTTTCTAAGAGGTAAAAACTATTATGTTTCCTGGGCCAGGGTCTATTCAGTGAAATTCATCCTGGTGATAAGACTAAAACATTTATTATTTACTGCCCCTCACTGCCACCTTTCTTTCTCCTCATTTTAGGGTCACAAAGATGAATTCTGTTTTAAACCTGCAGCTCTCCAAACGCACTGAGAACAGTGCTTGGCATACAATAGTATCCAATAAATATTTGTTGAATAAATGATTTCAAATTTTATCTGCAGAAAAGGTAACCTTAGTGATATTTTGTCTTCAGTCTCCTCAACTTTTTAAACATTTCAAATCTTCAGAAAAAAAAGGTACAATAGAAAAATGAGTATCAGTTTACTTAACATTTTGCCACATTTTCTCTACACGTACACACTGTTTCTGTTCAACTATTTGAGAATTAGTTGCAGAAACCATGACATGTCACTCCTAAAAATGTCTAAAAATGTTTAGGCATACAGCTGAGAACAAGGGCATTCTCCTACACAACTGCAATGTAACTGTCACACTCAGGAAACCCAGCATTAACACAATAATATTATGCAGTACATTATCCATAATCAAATTCCTACACTTTTCCTAAATATCCTTTACAGCTTAAAAGACAAGCAAAATCAGCATCCAGTCAATTATTACACATTTCTTCTTGCCTAACTATTCCAGCCCTCTTTCTGTTCTTTGTAACACTGTCAGTCTTGAATGTCCGGGCCATGTTTTGTAGCTTGTTCTTCAACTTGGATTTGTCTGTCTCCTCATGCCCTGACTGAGAGGTGACAATCTTGGCAGCTGTGTTAGCCCTTTGGTCTTAAATGAGAAAGGAAAGGATGTTTGTCTTTTCTTACCAACCACTCCTGTGGTTCCATCTCCAATTTCATCATCCTGAGACTTGGAAAGTTCCACCATCAGCTTGGCAATCTCATGATCGACATCCATCATGCTTAAGATAGTGGCGCCATCATTAGTTACAGTCACATCACCATCCTTATCCACCATCATCTTATCAAGCCCTAAAAAGAAATACGTAGCAGGTTTTGGGCAAAAAACTGGCAACCAATATCACAAAGTATAAAAAAGACTCTTGACCCAGCTCTTACCTACGCAATTTATTATAAACAAATAATTCAACGTAAATAAAAAAAATAGCAGCATAAAGGCATTTTTAGATTGGGTAACATAAATGGCAAAAAATTATGGAGCATCATTAAGCATAGTATTGATCCCAGAGACAACTATGATTTGGAAAATGCTAATGAAATAATGTTACATTAAAAAAAAAAAAAAAAAAAAAGGTCTCACCTAAAATTACACACAACTCTAACCACGTTTAAGAAACCTGGAATACACTAAAAAATTTTGGCTGTGTTAAGGAAGTAAGATGCCTCCCCCCAATATCCCACCTTTCTGTACGGAGGTTTGCATTGACACTTTTATGGTTTAAATCTTTTGCTAAAAAACACGGAATGGTGGACTCTTACCATTTGGTCCAAGTGATGTTCTCATTGTATTTGCTACAGCCTTTGCCGCCATTATATGAGACTAATGAAACAGAAAAAGCAAAGATTTTACATATAATTTCAATAGTTAAAAGCACACATCTGATGATTACAAAAATCACTTATGATTTAGTTTCTGTTTTCTAGAAGCTTCTACATTTAAGAAGCAACAGACAGGTCTAAGTATAATAACATTTACAACTCCAGTTTTAATAAGCCATTCTTAGGTAAAAGAAACAGAACCAAGTGCTTTGTGCTATCTCACTTAATTTTCAACACATTAATGAGACAGATTCTTTTACCAGCCTATTTACAGCTGTGAACAGGAACAGTATGACCGTGACCCTACAAGACCATTTTCAACATAGTCCTCCCTGAGTATCCATGGGGAATTGGTTGCAGGAGCCCCTGAGGATACCAAAATTCACAGATGCTCAGGTCCCTTGAATCTAGGCTTCCGAATCTGTGGATTCCACATCTGCAGATAAGGAGGGGACTGTACCCATGAGGAAGAGTCCAACTATAAATACACATCTGTCACACTATGATTTACTGCAGAATTATAATCTTTTAAGCTGGGTGCGGTGGATAGAGCCTGTAATCCCACCTACTTGGGAGGCTGAAACAGGAGGATCCCTTGAGGCCAGGAGTTTGAGATCAGCCTGGGCAACATGGCAAAACCTTGGTATAAAATAAAAAGAAAAAAAGTCCTTGGTTTAAAAATCTTCCTCCACCCACCTGAAATTCCAATAATGTCTGTAGATCTAAGTTAGCAACGGGCCCTCTTAAGGAAGGTAAGTAATTGTCAAAGTGATAATAAAAAAAAAGTTACCTGTTACTTTTTTTTTTTTTTTTAAACCACATTTAGCTACCAAATTGAGTGACAGAATTAGTTATTTTTTTGAGACAAAGTCTCGCTCTATCACCCAGGCTGGAGTGCAGTGGCACAATCTTGGCTCGCTGCAACCTCCACCTCCCGAGTAGCTAGGATTACAGGCAAGTGCCACCATGCCCAGTTAATTTTTGCATTTTTAGTAGAGCCAGTGTTTCACCATGTTGGTCAGGCTGGTCTCGAACTCCTGACCTCGTGATCTGTCCGCCTCAGCATCCAAAGGTGCTGAGATTACAGGCGTGAGTCACAGTGCCTGGCGAATTATCATTTTTTTTTTTAAAGGAGAAAGCAAGAGGCAAAAAGAAAAGGATGGCAGGAATTTGGCAAATAGGAGAGATCCCAAAATCCCAACATACATTTTGCTCTATGGCTCAGGAAAGTGAAAAAAACCTTTTTCTTCTTTCTGTTAGTTCTGTTTTTCCAGAGGGAAGAGCCTAAACATCAAGGTATAATATATATTATGGACAAAACAGAATTATGCTGGCTGGCCTGGAAACTTAGCTTACTTGGTTTTAGGTTATACGTTTTTAGGATATGATTCCTTCCTAATCCAACTAATGCCTGCATTTTTTTTTTTTGAGATGGAATTTCGCTGTTGTCACCCAGGCTGGACTCCCGGGTTCAACTATCTCCTCCCTCAGCCTCCTAAGTAGCTGGGATTACAGGTGCGCGCCAACACGCTTGGCTAATTTTTGTATTTTTAGTAGAGACAGGGTTTCACCATGTTGGTCAGGCTGGTCTTGAACTCCTGACCTCGTGATCCACCTGCCTTGGACTTGCAAAGTGCTGAGATTACAGACATGAGCCACTGTGCCTGGCCAATGACTGCATTTTTAAGGTGAAATATTATACGTCAAGTGTTACACAACTGAAGAATCTCAACAAAATACATGTTACTTTTGAGGCTCTAAATGACCAGAGAGAAAAAACTGTGACCATTACCCATCAAAACATTCAAGTCCTGGCCTGTGCATTTCTTTTACTGTTGCCTTCAATTTCCATATATTTTGGTTTTTCAAGTTAGCTGGATGTTCCGTGAGTTCAGGGAGCAAGTGTATACCCCTCAACTACTGAGTCTCAACACTCAAGCCTACCCACAGCATCCAACTCTTAGATTTAAATACCCAGGTTGCTGGGTATTTAAAATGAGCCCCCACAGCAAAGAATTATCTGACCCTGAATGTCAATAATGTCAAGTTCGAGAATGCTGCTCTAGACTGCTCACTTTGACTCTGACAGAGGTGGCCTTGAACCATGGCGCTGCTCTTTAGCACAACTGCTCTTCAGAACAATTTCTCAACTGCTCTCGGTCCAAGTGTCCAATTTGGTGAAATAATGCCTATTTCATAGAGTTCTGGGCACAAATGCATGCCATTAGAACAAAATGGCCGATGTAAAACGACCTATAGCTTTAGTTATGTTGTTATACTGGGTGTGTGTGTATTGGATGGTACTTTCTCTGCAGGTCCCTCTAAGTGATAAATAAAATGGAATATATAATACAAGTAGCTTGGAACTTTTTTCTTTCTAGAAAGGAAACAAATATTGAGTACCTACCATGGATCAACTACTGTGCAGCCACTTAAGTCACTCCATTTAATATCAGTGTCAAGTCTTTAGCTTGATGGAGGCTATCACCTCCACTGGAAAACGAGGTTCCGAGAGGTTGTGTAACTTGCAGCAAATCAGTCCATGGGAGAACTGTATTTCTAACTTTGTGTAAGTAAAACCCCAAGACACTAAGTGAACAGGGACACCTGAAAGCTGGTGGAATGGTCTCTCTCTCTTTTTTTTTTTTTTTTTTTAATTTTATTTTTTATTGCATTTTAGGTTTTGGGGTACCTGTGAAGAACATACAATATTGTTGCCTAGGTACACACGTGGCGGTGTGATTTGTTGCCTTCCTCCCCTTCACCTATATCTGGCATTTCTCCCCATGCTATCTCTTATGCATTCACTTTATATCAAACCCTAAAGGCCCTCTCGGACTGTCCTTTCCTCTCCATTTTGTCAACGTCTGATGCTCAGATGACCCTGCCTTTCTTATCTGCATCCCCGGCTTCTTCAACACCTGTAATCTTCCTTATTCCCTTCGGTTCACCTCAAGCGTTGCTGCCTGAAGTGCAGCTCTACTTAAATTCTGCTCAAAACCCCCTTAAAGGCTTCCCTTCTTCCCAACGGAAAACGTCGTATTTTCCATGCTGGGCATTCAATAGCTTTCACCTTTGGGAGCTATTATAAGTTAAAGTAGTCAGTGCTCCATTGAAACCAGATGGCTCTTCTACTCTACAACGTGCCATGAGCTTTCCTGCTCAAGCCTTTACTACCGTTTCCTCTCCCCAGAATGCTACTTCTCTCTCATTCAAATCACCTTACCCCCTGATCTAACGCTGTCCTCCAGCAGCACGCTTATCTGCACCCTCTCTCTAGCTGTCCTTCTCACCGTATACTGCCTTGTATTATGGTTACGTGCGTCCATTTTTCACTCTTCGCTATTCTTCCTTAAGGACGGGCAAAAAAGCACTCAGAAATAAAATACCCTGCAAGTTATCACACCTTTACGAGTGACAAAGGAAACAGAAAGGCAGTGGCGGGTGGACCAGCGGAAGGTTAAGCAGCAGCACCTTAACAGACAGCTAACAGAGCACCTCCCCGGAGTCTTCCCATGGGAGTGTAGTCCCGCGCCGCCACCAGGCTGGAGGGGGCGGGCGGGGAGTTGGTCCCGCATAGCTCCCGAAGGCGATCGATGAGCGGCCCCACCCAGCTCCGAAGGGCGCTGGCGGCCCAGCATGGCCCCACATCCCAATCCCAGGCTTAGGCGCCGGCCTCTCCCGAGCACAGGGAGCAGGGGTGCTCAGCCGGAGACCACCGGGAGACGCAGATTCCCGACCTTCTCAGGGAGCACATGGCAGAGCCCCTCCTAAGCTCGCGCAAGCGCAGAGCCACGGCCTCGGCAGCCTCCCCTCAGCCCAGCGCGAGCGGGTCCCTGTGCAGTTACCTTGAGGGCCTCAAGGCCCATAAGACGGGACTTGCGGTCTTGATCCTTGATGATAAGGAAAGGCCGCCCATATTCATCGAAGGCGAGGGTCCCCATGGACGCCATAGTGCAGCAGCAGGAGTTACTTTCCCCCAACCCGCGGAAACCGCTACAGAACCGGGAACGCACTTTTTTCTCGCGGGAGGTCTCAAAAGCTTGCGCACGCGCAGCACAAGACGCCCGGGACTTATGTTTCAACTAAGACTAATTTCACGCCGAACAGTAGCTTCTGGAATCGGCGGCCTTCGGGAACTTCTATTAGCCAGGAAGCCGTGGGGGGAGGTGTGAAGACACTTACTGGAAATCTTAGGACACACAAGGCAAGAGCAGATTAAATTTGTCATTTCGTAAAACTTTACCAATGAGAGTTTCTCGATAGTGGGTTCCAACGAGGAATTCATTGACTTAAAGCATTATTTCCTCATTTCTTCCCACTCCGGCTGGCAGAAGATGGTAGGACCCACTTCCGTAGTTTTTTTTTTTTTTTTTTTTTTTTTTTTTTTTTTAAAAAACCCTTTTGGAAATCTCGCGATGGAGGGAGGAGGAGGTGAGGCCGGAACGGCATGGCGGCTTCTGCGACTGTGGGAAGGGATGCGGGTGGGCGGCGGGACTCGCGGGCAGCTGAGGTCTCTACAGTAGAGGCGGTGGCCAGGTGCGAGCGGCTGCCCTGGTCTCCAGCCTGGTGTTCGGTGCCCAGAGCTCCTGGCCGCCGCGCCGTGCCCGCGCCGGTTCCGGCGGTCGTGGGCGGCGGGGGCGTTTCCCGGTGCTGGTTTCTCTCTGCCAGGGACTGTTGTGGGCTCCTTGGGGCAAGCGACGCAGCCGTTTGCACGATCTTAAGGAGTAGGGATAGTGGAGGCACACTGATGCATTGGAATCACAGCTCTGCCGCTCTTCCTAGCTGTGACTTTGGGGGAAATTCCTTAACATCTTTGTCCCTCGGGTTCCCTGTCTGCAAAGTGACGGTGGTAACGGTAGTGCCTGCTTTCCAGGGCTGCTGTGAGTTTCAGGGAGAACGGTGTCTGGTCCTTAGCAAGCTGTGTTTAAGTGTTTATTAAATTCACATTGTGCACAGATGGTCCAGTAAGTTGCCACGGTTATACAGCTAGTAAGAGACAGAATTGAACAGCCTGATGCAGTGGGTGCCACACCGTTTTTTTTTTTTTTTTTTTTTTGAGACAAGACTAGCCCAGACCGGAGTGCAATGGCGTGATTTCGGCTCACTGCAGCCTCTGCCTCCCGGGTTCAAGCGATTCTCGACCTCAGTCTCCCAAGCAGCTGGGACTACAGGCACAGACCACCATGCTCTCTAACTTTAGTATTTTTAATAGAGACAGGGTTTCACTATAATGGCTAGGCTGGTCTCGAACTCCTGACCTCAAGTGATGTGCCCATCTAGGTCTCCCAAAGCCCTGGGATTCCGGCATGAGCCACAGCGGTGCCCGGCGGGTCCCACTCTTAAGCCCTATATCGTGCTGCTTCAGACAGATCTTGGCAACCGCAAAGATGTCCTCTAAATCTCTTATGCTGCCTCCCCTCCGCCCCTGCCAAGATCATGACCTAATATTTTATAGGTTTAGATTCATTTGTTGTGGGGTTCCAGCCTTGCTTCTCCCCTACTGCCATAGGACAGGGACTTAACTAATAAAGTTTTTTTCCCAGACTTTATTAGGTACTCAATAAATGTTGAAATGGATACATGCACTATAACATTTGACCCTGGCCTGAAAGTCAAGATCTGACTTGGCGCCTGTGGTTCCACCTTTCCTGGGGACAGAGGCAGGAGGATTGCTGGAGGCCAGGAGTTCGATTTACAGTGAGCTATAAGCACACCGTGCACTCCATCCTGGGCGGCAGGAGATTCTCTCTAAAACGAAACAGGAGGGACTGACTTTGTCATGGGATGCTTGGTGATCAGTTAACCTCTTAATGCTTGGCATACTTACTACACTCTGGATGTAGAGTAACACTTCAAGGATATTTTAGATTTCGAAGTCAGGTCTTATTTCACTTTAGCTTTGCCAATTCAGTGTTTCCTCATTAAAAATGGTGACTTCTGCAGTTCATTTGGCTCATTCGATTGTTATGAAAAATAGGAAGTGTCTCATGGCATCCTCTATGTGGTTTATTTATGCTGTAGTTATTAAGCTGGTATGCATATACAAGTGCACAATGGACAGTCCTTAAGAGTTGTGATATTCTAGGATAAGCCCCACTTTAAACATGTGGCTGCTTACTATTCCAGACAGGCTCCTTCCCTCTTCCTGGCCTTCTTCTTTTGGCTTGAACTTGGATAAGAACCCTGGGTACCTAGAGGCATCTGTCACTGCCTCTAGCTTCAGCTGATCCAAAACTGCTACTGAAAATTGAAGTTTGCAGCCAATATTAGAAGTCAGTAACCAAGCAGGGTCTGGACAGTGGGGAAGTTAACCTCATCCTGTGTTTGACTTTCAAGGGTGGACTCCTAAGTGCTCAATGAAAATAGCCAGTGGCCGCTGCAGCTGTTAATAGAATGGCTCCTTGTTCCAAAGAACACCTGACGGAAAGTTCTTGCCATTTATTTATATTGAATAGTCTGGGTTCCCGAGAGGCCAGCACGTCTGCCAGGGACTCTTGGCCAGCAAGAGGGTCCCAACCTAAATAGAGGAGTGTGCGGAAAAAAGAGAAGACAGACAAGCGGGGTCTGGAGGACTGAGTAAGCAATGCTTAAACAGCAATGCCTAAACAGTAGCTTTATTGTGCACATAATTAGTATATATATGTTTGTCCTACATTATTTACAGGAACAGATACCATTATCTTATACATGAAAGGGAACAGAAAGTCCTCGGGATACAAGCTCAGGCAGCAGATAAGAACAATAGTAAAATCAGATACATAATCGGGTACAATCAAGTCACGCAGGTGGGTCTCAGTATCGGGATGGGGAAACCTACAGTTAAAAGTTACTGACCTATGCAAGGCACCAGAGAGGCAGAAACCTATTATCTTTGCGCAGTCACAAGAACAGGCACAGGACTAAGCAGTAGCAAATAAACAACACCATAAATTTAGGAACAGAAAATAGACACATTGTCCTGTCAGACCACATGAGGGTCACATCATTGTCTTCACAAAGTTATTTTCATAATTCCTTTACCTGCAGTTCCTACTTTCCCATAGCTCGACTGCCTCCAATGGGAAACTGTGTCTGGGCTCAAGCTCACCATATGGCAAGGCCCAATTCCAAGGGGCCTCACATGGGAACGTTCCCCACAGAGTAGTCTGGCAGTCTGAACATGTTCTGTTAGAAGGATTTGTAGAAACAGTCTTGATTTTAGTTTTGAATATTCAGGGCCTGATTTTCATTAATGAAAATCAATACAGGATCTGGTCTGGAGGCACTTTGGGAGCTTGAGGTGAGAGGATTGCTTGAGCCCAGGTTTTGAGACCAGTCTGGGCAACATAGGGAGACCCTGTCTCTACCAAAAAAAAAAAATTAAAAAATTAGCTGGGTGTGATGGCCTGTGCCTGTGGTCCCAGCTACTTGGGAGGCTGAGGTGGGAGGATCGCTTAAGCCTCAGAGGTCAAGGCTGTGGTGAACTGTGATTGTGCTACTGCACTCCAGCCTGGGTGACAGAGTGAGACCCCATCTCAAAAAAGAATCAACTGTTTCTGCTGAATGGAACTAGCAATGTAGTCATATATTGGATGTACATTGTGACTTCTTCCAAAGCTCTGACAATGGGTATGGATCTTGATGTCCTCATGCAAATGTTTATGACATGACGTTGAAAGACTTGCAGGTGTGAAAACTTGAGACAGAAAATAGAATGATTTAATTAAGGGACTCATTGCTCATGATGTTGCCTTTCTTAAAAACACAAGTATTATAGTGATTTTGCTCAAAAAGTTTCATCACAGCACACCTAGAATAAGATACACATGCAACCTGGCATTCAGAGGCCTGCCTTCCTTGGTTATCTCCTACTTTGTGCTCAAGAAATGCTTTCCCTGTGTTCCACACCTTGTTTCCAAGGCTTACTGCTTTTGGCCCCAGCTCAAATATTCTCTCTGCCAGCACCTTACTGGTCTAGTCCCATTGTTGGAATCAGTCTTTCCTCCACCTCTCCCGTAAGCCTGTGGTGTTTTGTTTGTGTTATAGCATTTCTCACAACCTGCCTTGTGCCTGCCTCTCCTGTACCCCACCCCTTATCAGCCTAGATGGGAGGCCATGAAGACCAGGAACTCTTTATTGTATTTTTTGCTGGTTGAATTGAAAGGTACATATCTACACAGGTGAAATTAAATTTGGGTCATGTGACTTGTGTTTAATAAACTTAGTGAACAAATGCGTAAGCCAAATATGACGTATCCATACAATGAAATATTATTAAGTCATAAAAAGAAATAAAGAACTGATGGAAGTTGCAACATGGATGAATCTTGAAGACATGCTAAGTGAAAAAAGTCAGTTACAGAAGATCACACACTATGCAATTCCATTCCTCTAAGTCCGGAATAGGGGATTCTTTTTTTTTTTGAGACAGAGTTTCACTCTGACACCCAGGCTGGAGTGCAGTGGTGTGATCTTGGCCCCTTGGCTCACTGCAACCTCTGCCTCCCCGGTTCAAGGGATTCTCTTGCCTCAGCTTCCCAAGTAGCTGGGACTACAGGTGTGCACCACCATGCCTGGTAATTTTTTTTGGTATTTTTAGTAGAGATAGGGTTTCAGAATATTGACCAGGCTGGTCTCAAACACCTGACCTCAAGTGATCTGAGTGCTGGGATTACAGGCATGAGCCACTGTGCCCGGCCCCAGAATAGGGGATTCTTGAGACAAGATATAGATTAGTGGTTGCTTAGGGCTGGGGCCTAGAGGGTGGATGAGGGGGTGATAGCTAAAGGATAAGGGGTTTCCTATTGAGATAATGAAAATTTTCAAAAATTGACTGTAATGATTGCATATTATCTGAATATAAAAAGAAACATTAAATTGTATACTTTATGTGGGCAAATTATAAATATATGAATTATATCTCAAAGCTGTTAAAAATTGAGCTCCTGCCTGCAAATGATAGTATTGAGAATAATAATAGCAATGAAGTCATTACTTAGACTCTCAGGCTTGTGCTAAATGCTTTGTATACGTTATTTACCTTTTCCAAGAATCTTATGTTCCAATAATCTTAGTATTATTGCAAAATCTTTTTTTTTTTTTTTTTTTTTTGAGAGAAGGTCTCACTCTGTCACCCAGGTTGGAGTGCAGTGTGTGATCTTGGTTCACTGCAACCTCCATCTCCCAGGCTCAAGCAGTCCTCCCACCTCAGCCTCCCAAGTAGCAGGGACCACAGGCACACATCACCAGGCCTGGCTAACTTTTTGTATTTTTGGTAGAGATGAGGTTTTGCTATGTTTCCCAGGTTGGTCTTGAACTCCTGAGCTCAGGTGATCCACCTGCCTCAGCCTCCCAAAGTGCTGGGATTACATGCTTCAGCCACCGTGCCTGGCCAATTTTGAATTGTGTTTAAACAAATTATTTCTAAATCTTACTGAGGAGAAAACCATGCCTTAGTAACAACTTACTTTGTATTAAACAACTAATTAGGTTCTGAGACTCCAGAACTGTGTGACCCAAATCCTCTTAACTGCTGTACTGTACAACTGGAATGTCCACAGGATAATTTTTTAGAGAGGGCATGACAAATGTGCCTTGACTTTTCTTTTTTTTGATACCAGGGTATTGCTCAGTTGTCCAGGCTGGAATATACTGGTATGATCATGGCTCACTGCAGCCTTAGCCTCCTGGGGCCAAGTGATCCTTTTGCTTCAGCCTCCCAAAGAGCTGGAACTACAAGTGCATGCCACCACACATGGCTAATTTATTTTTTGTAGAGATGGGGTTTTGCTATGTTGCCCAGGCTGGTCTTGAACTCCTGACCTCAAGCAGTCCTCCTGCCTCGGTCTTCAAAAGTGCTGGGATTACAGGCATGAGCCACTGTGCCTGCCAACTTTTCTTAAATAACCAAATGCATGACTACCGCTATAGCAAGCAGAGGCTTACCTTGTTTTATTGCACTTTGTAGAGAGTGCACTTTTGTTGTTAGAGGTAGGATTTTGCTATTATTGCTCAGGCTGGTCTCAAACTTCTGGACTCAAGCAATCTTCTGGCCTCAGCCTCCTGAGTAGCTGAGATTACAGGTATGAACCAACATTCCTCACTCAGTCATGTGCATTTTACAGATTGAAGGCTTATGGTAGCCCTACACGGAGCAAGTCTGTTGGTACCATTTTTTCAACAGCATCGTGTTCACTTTTTGTCTGTGTGTCACATTTTGGTAATTCTTGAAATATTTCTTTTTTTTTTTTTTTTTTTTTTTTTTTTTTTTTTTTTTTTTTTTTTTTTTTTTTTTTTTTTTTGAGGTGGAGTTTTGCTCTTGTTGCCCAGGCAGTACAATGGCACGATCTCAGCTCACCGCAACTTCTATCTCCTGGGTTCAAGTGATTCTTCTGTCTCAGCCTCCTGAGTAGCTGGGATTACAGGCATATACCACCATGCCTGGCTAATTTTTGTATTTGTAGTAGAGATGGTGTTTCTCCATGTTGATCAGGCTGGTCTTGAACTCTTAAATTCAGGTGATCCACTCGCCTCAGCCTCCCAAAGTGCTGGGATTACAGGTATGAGCCACTGCCCCCGGCATTCTTGCAGTATTTCACACTTTTCCACTGTTTTTGTATCTGTTATGGTGATCTATGATCAGGGATTTTTGATGTTTCTATTGTAAGTGTTTTTGGGCTCCACAAACTATGCCCAAATAAGAGTGAACTTAAACAGTAAATGTTGTGTATGTTCTTACTGCTGCACTGACCATTCTTCCATCTCTCTCTGTCTCCTTGGACCTTCCTAGTTCCTAGACACAACAGTATTGAAATTAGGCTCATTAATAACCCTGCAATGGCCTCTTAAGTGTTCAAGTGAATGAGTCACACTTCTCCCACTTTAAATAAGAAACCTAGAAATTATTAAGCTTATTGAGGAAGGCATGTGGAAAACTGAGGTAGGCTGAAAATTAAGAAAATCATAGAGCCTTTAAGAATAATGCTAAATCTACTCTGCCTTGCTCTGTAAATGGAACAACAAAGCATGGATGACAGCATCTCTCTTTACAGCATGATTTACTGAATATTTTAAGCCTACTGTTGAGACCTACTGATCAGAAAAAGGATTCCTTTCAAAATATGACTGCTCGTTGATAATGCACCTAGTTACTACTCAAGAGCTCTGGTGGAGGTGTACAAGGACATGAATGTTGTTTTTATGCCTGTCAACATAGCATTCATTTTGTAGCCCAAGGATCAAGGGGTAACTTTGACTTTTAAGTCTTGTTATTTAAGAAGTACATTTCATGAGGCCAGAGGTGCCATAGATAGTGATTACACTGATGGATCTGGGCAAAGTCAATTCAAAACCTTCAGGAAAGGATTCACCATTCTAAATGCCATTAATAACATAATGATTTGTGAGAGGAAGTCAAAGTATCAACTTTAATAGGAGTTTGGAAGAAGTTGATTTCAACCCTCAGGGATGACTTTGAGACTTAAGTGGAGGAAGTAACTGCAGATGTGGTCGAAGTAGCAAGAGAATGAGAAGTGGAGCCTAAATTGCTACAACTCATGGTAAAATGTCAATGGATGAGGAGTTGCTTTATATGGATGAGGAAGGGAAGTTGTTTCCTGAGATGGAATCTACTACTGGTGAGGATGCTGTAGACATTGTTGAAATGATGACAAAGAATTTAGAATTTTTTTTTTTTGAGATGAAGTCTTACTTTGTTGCCCAGTCTGGAGTGCAGTGGTGTGATCTCAACTTGCTGCAACCTCTGCCTCCTGGGTTCAAGCAATTCTCCTGCCTCAGCCTCCTGAGTAGCTGGGATTACAGGTGTGCACCACCACACCTGGCTAATTTTTTATATTTTTAGTAGAGACAGTGTTTCACTATGTTGGTCAGGCTGGTCTCAAACTCCTGACCTCGTGATTGCCCACTTTGCCTCCCAAAGTGCTGAGATTACAGGTATGAGCCACTGTGCCCAGCTAAGAGTTTAGGATATTTTATAAACTCAGTTGATAAAGTAGTGGCAGAGTTTGAGAAGACTAACTCCAAATTTGAAAGAAGTTCTACTGTGAGTAAAATGCTGTCAAACAGCATCACATGCTGCAGAGCAATCTTTAATGAAAGGAAGATTCTATCAATGTGGCAAACTTCATTGTTGTGATATTTTTAAAAATTGCTACAACAACGCCAACCTTTGGCAACCACCACCCTGATCAGTGAGCAGCCATTAACATCAAGGCCAGATCCTACGCCCGTGAAAAGATTATGACTCACTGAAGGCTCACATGATTATTAGCATTTCTTAGCAATAAACTGTTTTATAAAAATTAAAAAAATATTTTTGAAGATAAATGAGACCAAAATGTCAAGCAAGAAAGCATTTTAAAATTAAGGTATGTACATTGTTTTTTAAACAGTGCCATTGCACACTTCATAGACTCCAGCATATTGTAAACATAACTTTTATTAACAGCGGGAAACCAAAAATATTTGTGTAACTTGCTTTACTGCAATACTCACTTTATTGCAGTGGTCTGGAACTGAATATCTCCAAGTTATGCCTGTAAGTTCCTCTGTAAAATGCTAAAATTATAACTGAGATTATTAAAGCTTTTGCTTTCTATCAAATGTCATCACCTTCTTAATTTTGTTTACTGCCATCACTAGCACTAGCACTAGTAGCATTTTTCCTCCCACCACACCCCGACCCGGTTGGTTTTCCACTAAGAAATCAGTTTTACAACTCATTTAAGGGGCTTCAGGAATCAAGAACAAAGCCGCGCTGAGTGGATATGCTGGTGATTGGCCAGCTGCCCTGAGGGTGACGCGCTGCTGTGTGCCAGCTTTCAGAGTTTCTTGGGTTTAAATTTGTACTGCACCAGGATAGATTGCCACAGTTAATGGGTGTGGTGGGAAGAATAACGTCCTCTCCAGGAATGTCCAGTTTCTAATTCCTGTACCTGTACAGATGTAATCAATGATCTTGAGTTGGGAAGTTATTTTGGATTATTTAGGTGGGCCCAATGTTGCCACGAGAGTCCCTATAAATTAAGAGGGAGGCAGGCATGTGAGAGAAGGTGATGTCAGGACGGAAGCAGAGATTGAATGATGTGGGGTCAAGAGCCTAGGACTGTGGGCAGCCTCTGGAAGTGGAAAGAGACAAGGAAACCTGCCTGAGGGCCCCCAGAAGGAAGGCAACCCTGCCAGCTCATTTCATACTGATCTCCAGAACTGCATAATAATAAATTGTGTTATTTTAAGCCACTAATTTTGTGGCAATTTTTTACAGCCGTTACAGGAAATTTATAACTGCATTCGACCCTGTTCTAAGTGCTTTACCTCCATCCACTCATTTCATCCTCACAATAACCCTGTGACCCCCCACTTTACAGATGAGAAAACTGAGGTTCAGCAAGGACGAGGGATTCAGGGTCACAGCATTAGTGAGGTGGCAGAGCTGGGATCCTAACTTCAGCTGGCTCTGGAGGAGTCTTGCTTTTACCTCCTGTACTGTGCTCCTCACCTCATTAATCAATTTCAAAATCAATTTCAAGTCAGTATTAATTTCAAAACCTTAAAATCCCATTTAAATGCATTTTAAAGGACAAATCTCATGAGGATGTTTAAGGTACCATTCATTTCTTTGTAATCAGTGATTGGGGTCTGCATTATTTTATACTTACAGTAGTACTGAAATGATTGTCTTATTTTTTGTTCTTTTTGGATCTGCTTTAAAAGTCTCTTTATTACCGTACTTATTTAAGATGTTTGGTAAAACCTGACTTTTGTGCCTTCTGTTACTTTAAAATTGTATTAGTGCAACTAGATTGTAAATGCCAGACCAAATTTAATGTGGAATCCTTTAATTCTACATGATATCAGGTAATAATTAGACATCTTTATGCTTATTTGTTTTTGAGGCTTTGTTCAGAACATAAAAATATGTAGTGCATGATTAAAATTTGTACTAATAGATGTTAAATTAATAAATTACCCGATAAGTTTGAATGCATTGTTTTCTAAGGATGACTCCTAGACACATAAAAAATCAATATATTGGAAAGAAAAGATTTTAGTCTTCCTATAGTATTGAATAATGTTCTCCAAAATACTTTAATAGGATTTAGAACTTATTGTGGGGTCCTACACTTGGCATTTAGCTTGTATTCAGCTAAATTATCCTTTAAAAAGCATGAGTTTATTTGTCAATGAGAATTGTAGAAAAAAAATACTATCTTGGATTTCAGATTTGGTGCTATGTGTGTCTTTTCTGCTTACTTTCAATCTAGGTGTACCGCTAGAAGCACTTAAAGAAGAAAGCCAGTCAAGGCATATTCCACCTGCAAATTTTGAAGCCAACAGTTTGCAGAAAAGCAACTGGGGATTCTTACTTACTGGGCTTGTGGGCGGGACCCTGGTGGCTGTGTATGCTGTAGCCACGCCGTTTATAACGCCAGCCCTTCGAAAAGTCTGTTTGCCGTTTGTACCTGCAACTACAAAGCAGATTGAAAATGTTGTGAAAATGTTGCGATGCAGAAGAGGATCCCTTGTAGACATCGGTAGCGGCGATGGACGCATTGTGAGTTCTGCTAAAACATTTTAAGATTTGGAATCAGAACGTAAAATTTCTGCTTTACATTTAGTGAGGCTTACACAAAGACTTATTAAATCTGACAGCTTGAAAGAGTGCTCATTTCATTTTGTGTTTGTTTGACCAAACTATTAAACTACCAGTGTGTTTGGAATTCATTTTTCCTGGATTTAATGTGTTCTTAAAGGAGGAAGTACACTGTAGACATGCCAGGTGAAAAAGAACAGTTAACTGAAAATTATCAAATTGTCTGTTAAAATACTTGGGCCGACAGAGGTGGCATAATGAGAAGAAACATGTTAAATCATGGCCTTTCACTCTTTTACATTTTTCCCCATAGCTGTTTGCTTCTGCATTTGTTTGTATTCATCCATGTATAAGTAATAATTCCTGTGGGATAATGTAGAGTTAAAATAAGGAAGAGCCAGTGAGTAACCTTTGCTAAGCCAAAGATCAGACTTTTTTAGTGATCTTCTCTCACTTGACCCCAGGTGGGCACCTATAAATAAAGACAAAAGGCCACTGTTGGGAAAGTGGGTGTCTCAGAGCAGGTTCCTCTGTGGGCAGAGTGGCACCATCCTTGGCCTCATCCCAGTGATGAGCCAAAAAGTCTCAGCAGCAGTGGAAGAGGCTGGTCCTATGGAAGCATTTAGTGTGAAGGCCTGCGGGGCTCTGTCAGCTCTCACCAGCTCTTACACACGTACAGACTGTGATTTTGTGATTCTGAGCTGGAATAATCAGGATGAGGTTAAAAAGTAAGATTTTTAAATTTTGATTTTTTTTTCTTTTCAAATCGTGTTAAGATATACATAGCATAGTGTTTACCACTGTAACCCTGTGCAGGTGTACGGTTCAGCGTATGAAGCACATTCACATTGCCGTGCCACCATCACCACCACCCATCTCTAGAATACTTTTCATCTCGCAAAACTGAAATTCTGCCCTGATTAAATAATAACTTTCTATTCCCCTCCTCCCCTTACCCTCTGGGAGCCACTATTTGTTTTTAAGAAATGTATTAGTGGCCAGGCGCCGTAGCTCTTGCCTGTAATCCCAGCACTTTGGGAGGCTGAGGTGGGTGGATCATGTGGTCAGGAGTTCGAGACTAGCTTGACCAACATGGTGAAACCCCGCCTGTACTAAAAATACAAAAATTAGCTGGGCATTGTGGCGGGTGCCTGTAATCCTAGCTACTCAGGAGGCTGAGGCAGAAGAATCACTTGAACCCAGGAGATGGAGGTTGCAGTGAGCTGAGATTGCACCACTGCACTCCAGCCTGGGTGACAGAATGAAACGCTGTCTCAAAAAAAAAAAAAAGAAATGTATTGGTCTGTTTTCAAGCTGCTGATAAAGACATACCTGAGACTGAGCAGTTTACGAAAAAAAGAGGTAGATTGGAGTTACAGTTCCACATAGTTGGGGTGGCCTCACAATCATGGTAGAAGGTGAAAGGCAAGGAGGAGCAAGTCACATCTTACATGGATGGCGGCAGACAAGGAGAGAGTGTGTGCAGGGAAACTCCCCCTTATAAAACC
Organism: Plecturocebus donacophilus; assembly: GCA_004027715.1. Taxonomy (NCBI): domain Eukaryota; kingdom Metazoa; phylum Chordata; class Mammalia; order Primates; family Pitheciidae; genus Plecturocebus; species Plecturocebus donacophilus. Next base: position 77,645 of record PVKP010006997.1, read on the forward strand.
ATCAGATCTCATGAGACTTATTAACTATCATGAGAAGAGCATGGGAAGAACCTGCCCCCATTATTCAGTTACCTCCCACCAGGTCCCTCCCACAACAGTGGGAATTCAAGGTGAGATTTGGGTGGGGACACAGAGCCAAACCATATCAAGAAACTGAGGAGAAAATTCAAAAATCCATATTAGAATGCTTTACCTTTTTGAACAATATCTTTGTGGTTTCTGAGAAAATGTTTTCTTGCCGCACTGTAGTTACTTGAGAACTACCTTGGGTGGGATGGCTGAGTCAAGGGGTGCTCCCTTAAAGAATGGTGCAGGACAGAATGGACAGAGCGAACCCAGGACTGCCCCACATCCCTCCCACTCTCTGTAGGTGGATTCATTTCATTTTACTTTTACCTGTTTCCAGTTTTGAGTGAACAGTCATTAGCTATAAAGGAAATATGTACTCATTGCAGAGTTTTCATTGACAGGTTATTTTTATTGCATATAGTTACTTGTTAACAAAACTATCTTCCCAGACACATTCATTTCCCTGCTGCTGTGCTAGCCCACTGATGGAGAGATGCAGTGGATTTTCAGTAACGTTTTGTTCGACCTACCCTGGGGTTGGCTCACCTAGATCAATTACGGAGGTGTTCAAAGTGAACCTGAATGTCTATTTTGATACTTGGGATGAAATCTTTAGCCAATCAAGAAAACTGAGTTACATGGGTTGACTGTTACCTTGTCCACAAAGCTTTATCACTTTAGAGATATATTTTTCAATGATGTCTTAGTCACAGGAGGCACTTTTTGATGGGATGTTTAAACCGTCGATAGGAAACATATTGTTTGACCTTGTATGTTCATTTTTTTCTTCTTATTTTGAATAAATCTTGCCTCTTTCCACAGGTCATAGCGGCTGCAAAGGAAGGGTTCACAGCAGTTGGTTATGAATTAAATCCATGGCTAGTTTGGTACTCCAGATACTGTGCTTGGCGAGAAGGTGTGCATGGTTCTGCCAAATTTTATATTTCGGATTTGTGGAAGGTATGTAAGGCAGAGAACAGCCCTAGAGAAATCTAATGGAAAATTGTGTTATTCAAAATTAGTGTGACTGAAAACTGAAAAATGTTAAAAGAAAAAGAATTAAAATCCAAATGAATATCCTGGCATAATGAAATGTGTAAAATTGATAAATTTTACCAATAGTCTACTTTGAGAGATGCTTAAAGTTTTGATATGATAGGTCTTGTGAATTCCAAGAATTTATTCACAAAATTAAAATGTTCTCATTTCTGTTTCTTGCAAAATAATGAAATTTTTCATCTTATTTGGAAATCCTATAAATTATTATTGATAAATATTAGACTTTCTGTTTGTGTGCCTGTGTGTGTGTGTGTGTGTGTGTGTGTGTGTGTGTGTGTGTGCATGTTTGTATATTTAGAGAGATACGGAGATGGGTGTTAGAGAATTCTTCTGTCATGATTATTTCTTATCCTCATAAAGTATAAGATCCAAATTTATCTGTACTCTAAAAATGCCCTGTAATTTTGCTTTCGGATTGTTCCATGAAATGCTTTTTCTTAAATAAGAATTTTCCATTGTAGTATTGTCATCAGTAGCTTACAAAGATTCACTTGAGTTTTGCTTGCATTGTTTTCTTACACCATATGTGCATAAATGATCTCTTTATAGAGTAAATAGACTTTTTTTGGGCAATAAGAATTTTAACTGGCAAAGCACGTTTCCCCCCAGTTTTTCAACTAAAGAGCATTTTATTGCACTTTTTTTACATAGTATTTTAGAGACGAGGAGAGGGACTCGAATTTTCAGGATGGTTCAACAAAAAAAAACAGATGGTTGTGAAGTCTCTTGCGTTCTGGTGAAGCTGGTTTGGTGTAGAGTGGACTGGTGCATGTGGCTCTGGTGCCACTAGCTTGGCCACCAGCTGGTCACAGTGGGGTCACTAGTCATCTGACACACAACCACTGGGGCGTGCCCTGCCTGGAGTCGCCATGAGGATGAGATGGGATGACTTACAGGGAAGCA